>QEPC01006915.1:353633-382898 GCA_003113815.1 Sphenodon punctatus | reverse complement strand
AACATCTATAAGATATAACATATGCTCTAAGTATTATTGCTATGGTTGACTCAATGCATCATATTGGATAGAACATATTACCCAGTCCTTTCCCCATTCTGCCATATGAAAGAGGAGAAAAGCTTCAGGAAAGGAAGCTCTCTGAAAAATCCATCTTTCCTCTCTCTTCTTATAGAATGAAAGATGCTTGGAGGTCAGCTAAAAATGACGTCAGGTCAAAATTGCTGACGGAGGGGCTTTTCTCAAAATACATAGTAAGAAGTGTGTTGAAACATACTAAACAGGTTGCTATCATAAGATAGGATTAACAATGAGTAAAAACAAGGCCTTTTCCTGCCCTGCCAGGGAGTCACGTATCTTGACTCTAATCAACAGAAACTGTTAATTTCATTAAGAGACAGACTTGATTATATCGTCTATTCCAGTATACAGGCTGATTTTCCAGTATCTGGTCAAGAGTTCAGTAGAAAGCTCACTATAGGACAGTTCTTTTAAGAAGTCATCATACAGAGAGGCTAATTCTGATTTCCAATATATTGAAACACAGATGGTCAAACATATATGCCTATATACAGGATACATGACAGTCTCCTTTCATCAGAGCCTGAAAAGTTGATTTCAGGGTTTCCATCCTGAAATGCTTTTATTTTGTGAATCTGCTGAGAAACTTCAGGTCAAGCACTGCCCTGGCCTCCCCATTCTTCTTGGGTACCAGGAGGAAGATGGAGTAGAAACCCTTTCTGCGTTGGTCTTCAGGGACTGGCTCGATTGCTCCCAGCTCAAGGCAGCGGGTGATCGCCTCTCGCATCAAGCGTCACTTCGCCAGATCGTTTGAGGCTGGCAATCCTACAAACTTGCTGGGAGGCCAGCTCACCCGTTCTATGTGGTACCTCCCCACTGACTATGCCCTTCATCCACTCGTCTTGTATTGAGTTGTTCCATATGTGGGCCAGACATCTCCTGAGCTGGGGGGGTGTTTGAGGGGAGGGGGCCTGTGGTTATCACCAGGAGGACTTTTGGTTTGGCTGCTTGCTACTGCCTCTACCCTTTGAGGCGGTAGCTTATAGGCGAGCTTGCGACTGAGCTGCCATCTAGGCTTGCAGTACTGAGAGTCTCAGGGGTAGTTGCCCCTGGGAGCTGCTCTACTGGAATCATAGTGATATCCTGATCGGTGAAAAGATCCATATTTTTTCTTTTCCGCCACAGCCACAAGTGCTTTCTTCTTTTTCTCAGCCACCTCCTCCATCATCTTGTCCAGGGTCGGGCTGAAAAGCTTGTCCCTAGCGAACGGATCAGTGGTCAGAGTAGTCTTGGAGGCTGGACTGCCTTACCAGGCAGACGTCTGGTGACAGAGCAGATGTCTCCTCACCACTAGGGCCACTGTAGCTTGTGATGCCACCTTCATAGAGTCCACAGAAGCATCTGCAATGTAGGCCACTGCCATGGATCTTCTACTGATGAGGGACTTGTGGTCCTCTATTGGAAGCTCTGGGTTCCTTGCATCCTCTCTCCAGGTCAAGATGGCGTGCCTGAAGACGGTGATAGCAGTAGATGCTCTGAGAACATTTGAAATGGATTCGGCACTACATTGGAGGGAGACCTCAATGGCCCTATCCGTTTGGTCTTTCAGATAAGGCTCTCCCCTAGGAAAGGCTGCAGTATCCTTTGCTAATGCCGCAAAGTTGTTTTTTTGTTTTTTTTACAGCCAGTGAGCCCAGGGAGAGGAAGAATGTTTGGTGCCCCTGTTGGAGGAGGGTCAGGATTTCCAGAGGGGAGTCCCGCTGCTTAGGTAACATAGGCCTATGAGGGAGGCCCACCCCAAAATGATGTCACCCATGCAGCCAGGCCACCAAAATAGCAGCGCCCGTGGAGCCGTGCAGCCAAGATGGCAGCTCCCTGTCTGTGGTGCCAATGAATGAAAGTGCCGATCCCCGACCTGGGGGGGAGGGGGAGATGGGGTGGCAGCACTAGCTGGTCACCAGGCCAGAAGATGAGCGGGGGAGGGAGCATGGTGCCCCTGTGAGGAGGCGGAAAACCAAAGTGGGCCACCTGGCTCCAAGCCAGAGAGGAGGCTGTGTCCTGCCCAGAGGAAGGGGGAGGGAGGCCCCTGTCCAGCAGACCCCAAATAGCGCGGCAGGGGGGAGGGAATACCATCCCATAGCCCAGCCGTTGGTGGTTCAAATGCCAGGACCGGGAAAACCCCTTGCCGCGCGCGCAGGGTGGTGGTGGGGGGACGACTCTGAAGAGTGGTGAGAGCCCAATGGCCCAAGGCAGGATCCGAGAATGGAACAGGCCCATGCCGCAGGAGGAGAGTTGGCCTGGCGGGGCCCCAGCAAGAGGAAAGGCCACGACCATTACTGGATGGGGAGAACACCAGGAGGGGAGTGGGAGCGTCTGGAGAGGTGCCGGGAGAAGGTCGGTGACCACCACTGAGGGAGGGCTCAAGAGTCAGCTATAGAGCTCTGCTCACTCAAGCCAGGGGCCGAGAAAGCCAGGGAAAGGCATGCTGGCTCCAGGGGCCCCCGCCCTGCCCAGTGGAGGAATGGGGTTGGTGGGAAGGAGGAGGTGGGGAGCACTACAGCCAGCAGGTCCTCAGGGCCAGTGGGGAAGCTCTGTTTACCTTACCCACAGATGTTTCTGGCTGGCAGACCCAAACCACTGCACAGAGGGTAGTCTACTGCAGGGGAGCCTGCCCAATATAAGGATCCTCCTGGTTCTCCAATGGGAGAGGAGGGGGGCAAGCAGGGCTCCACTCAGCTCAATCCACTCCATGCTACAAGAGAGGGAGGGAGAGCAAAAGAAAGCTGCTTAGTCCAACAAAGGAAGATTAAAATTATTAGGTAAAACTGATTCCTTTAAGAAGGTATGGCTCAGAAAGCCAGGTCTGCTTCCAGCTAAACATAAGGCAGAACGTAAAGTGGGAGAAACAGTGAGTGTCCTGCACCTGGTCTGCCCACAAATCTGAATATTTGAGGCCTGCCTTCCGAATACCTTAAGCAGGACACACCCAGTTTAGGAGTACCAAGTAGGGAGCTGAAGAGAAAAGGCAAGCTTTAGTTCTATATAATTTATCAGCAACCAATTTAACAACGAAATTCCAGTTAAAGAATCTTGATTACTGCCAAGGACTTCAAAAGGCAAAAATACAATGACCAATGTTAATTTCTGAAGCAGAGTTTGACACCAACACAAAGAAATTCACCCTTTTATCAGTAAGCCAATCAGACTGTTTCTTTTCATTAACGTAATTTAAGAATAAGAAACCATGTCTTGAGATTTTCAGCAATTCTCTATAAATTGTTGTGGGTTTTTTTTGTTTTTTTTAAAAAACCCAACCAAAAAGATCTTTTTATTCCCCCACCCCCACCCCATGACAATATCCTTCAAAGTCTATAAAGGTAACATTCACACTACTCTTGTGGCTATTACTTATGTCATTATGTCTACCAAATCAACAGTGCAAACCTGATCATTTTCCAAAGAAAAATAAATACTCAAAATGTGTCAAAGTATATTGTACTTGCCATTTACAATTCTCTTACACTGAAGCATCTTTATGTCAATCAGCTCCTAAAAATAGAAACCAAAAAATATAAATGCACAAAATAAAAGTTAAACCACAAATACCAGAACAAAAGTGATTAATTTATGTTAACGGTTCTAAATTTCCCCCCTAAAAAACAGCACCAGTACACATTGAAGAAAATGAGAGGTTTGCTCTCAAAAATTGCAGTGTCTGCTGAAAATTAAATTTTATAAACACCACATGGACAAACACATCAAGTACTTGAATATTTTATATAAAACATCTTTTTTCTGGCTTAACGTTCCCCTGCTGTGTTGGAAACACAACAGAAAGATTTACAGCAGTTTTTAAAGATTGAATTTGCCTTGCCTCAATGGAGGCATCCTCTAATCATGCCAGCACCAGGTCACAGGTAGCGCCAGCTCCTTTATCACCAAGACTGCTATGGCTTTGGTCAAACAGAGCCAACTCCAGGAGCCATGGGGCCAGACAGAAGTGCCTAGCACTTCCTCTTCTTCCCCCATATATGCAGAACACAGCAAACTATCAGTGGTCTAGAACATACATGTAACCTGCATGAGGTGTGGCTTCCTCATCTCCCTTGGTGTCCAATACACAAAGTATATGCATCTGTTATAGCTATGGCGTTTGGCTCTTTAGCTCAAGCTGTGAGAGGCTCATCCTTTGCTCTGGAACTGGATAGTTCAATTTCTGGTGTGCCAACACACTCCTCTGGTATAGCCTCCCTGTATTTCTACCTGCTACCTTGCCTCTGCACGTTCCCTACCTGCCTCCTCCTCATCTCCTTGCCTGTTGCCTTGGTCCTCATCTGGTTACTGCCCACGATACCCAACTTGACCCACACTCTGTCTAGACTACACCTCTGTTGATGTCTGTGCTAACGCACTACCCAGTTTGACACACGCTCTGTCTAGACTACACCACTGCTGTTGCCTCTGCTAACAGACTACCCAACTTGACCCACTCTCTGTCTAGACTATGCCTCTCAGCTCGTCTGTCAGTCCCCAGCCTTACAGCGGGGTTTAAAAGCCTTTACATTCTCATTCTCACAATGCTATCTGAAGTCTGAAACCAACATTGTTCATTTCTGATTTTGTCCCAGTTCTTTCCCATTTGGCAGTGTTCTCTCTACATTCACATGACTGCAATTGTTTACTTCCCAATGTGTACCCTAGTTAGAACATGTGTTACCACAGTGCTGGGGCTTGCAAAGAACCAGAAGAGGAAGCAAGAAAATTCTTCACACTATTTGTTACTCCAACAAAAGACAAAATTATTCCTCCTCACCATGCAGCTCTGTACAATGTCTTTAAACTCTGACTACAAATGATTCCATTTCTACCTCCTACCAAGTGCAGCCACTACATCCTTATGATGCTGTATTTGGAAGCCACATGCAGCAAGTGCACATGATTACCACCTTAGCTGGCACACCAGAAATTAAAATATCAACTTTAAGAGCAAATGAGGAGCCCCCACAGCTTGAGCTAAGGAGCCAAACACCATACTTGTAACAGACACACATACTTTGTGTATGGGCACCAAGGGAGATGGGTATCTCATGCAGGTTACGTGTATGTTACCTTTGTACAGTAAATTGTACAGTAAATTGGTGGTCTATTGCTCTTCTGCTCATGTTACATGGACTTGCTTTTACTGGATTTTATCCTGGCTGTCTTGCAGCTTTACAAGAAAAAAATACAATATAAACAAGGGTCTGATAATTTCCTGTTTATTTAAACCATCATGCTACACTTACTTCCTTATTCTATTATTGCCTTTCTCCTTTATGCATCAAGGCCAAGAATGAATCCTTAATAGCTAACCACGAAGTAGCTAGAAAACTACTCGAAATCTTTATCACATTGTTACCCTCAATTGTTTTCTTTCCTTATAAACAACAATGCACCATGGCCCAAAGGTTTAACTTCCCACTGAACATTTCATAGATTATAAACAGAGCATCTTATTTTTGATGCTTATTAATTTAATTTGTGGGAGGTATGACGATATCAAAACATTATGAGGGTTTTTGGTGTTTTAGTTTCTTTTACTGTAACACAAGTTTTAAGTTTATTTTTTTAACATCAGCCACAGAGTTTAATTCACCTCTCCAAAGCACTAGATACAGAAAAAGGAAGTAAGGCCATCATCTTTATAAAGAAACAGCACCAGAAAGGGGTGAAGTCAACCTAAGTTGAATAAATGTTTATTCAATTAAAATTGGAAACACTGTCATTTTTTAAAAAATCCTCACTTGTCCGTTACATCTAAACACACACACAGCGCCATTTTTTAGCAGGAAACAAAATCAAATTCTTATGAAAAATCACTGTCATCTTTTCCCAGTCTAGCTCTGTAAACAGGCAGCTTTCTGCTGTCTAGGCAATTGTTGCGGTGGAGAAAGATATTGCTAACCAACTCCGTCAGATGCAATTTAATTACCACTCACTTATTTGGGTTCCAATTTGTTTATTGTAACCATCTTTTTATTAAAATATAAAGTTGTATGTACAAACACTACTAAAATGTCACTAATATCATGCATATTCAATGCAGTGATGAACATAATATTTGACATATTTGCAAAAATATTCATGTCAAATGCTATTGTAAAGTTTGGAACTACAAAGAATTATCTTTCATGCCTACAGTTTAAAGTTCCTGCTCTATACAAACTGACTGTTCCAACTTCAGAAAGAAAAGCTGCTTTAATATCAAAATCAAATCAAATTTATTAAGTAGCAATTCAGTCATTGGCCATTATGCTGTAAAAATACATCTAATAAATAACACTTTCTATTTAAAACCGTGTCAAGAGATGAAACAATAAAAACAAACAAACTGGCAGTACAGTCTTAATATTTCTACTTTTGCTCTCTGAGAAAGGAAACAGCCACTGCTAGCAAATTACTGCTCTGGGCAGTGCAAACTGTATAGCCACATATTGGTGACTTAATAGTTAAATATAGGCTATACCATTCAGTTTTCACTATAAGCTGAATACACTACAAGTGATAGTTAAAATTCTATACATTAGGTGATGCTCACAATAGATTGTACACTTTGGATAAGATCTAAAACCATAAAATGTATCTTAAAATAAAAATAAAATTATAAAATAAAATTATAAGATAAAAAAATAAAAAAGTTCTCCTGTTCAAGATAGGTGAAAACAACTTCGATTACATTGCTGTGTATAGGGCACATTCAAAGAGGTAATGGACAGCTCCATCTTTAGAAAGAAAAGTTGCTTTAATATCCTGTGTCAGTTTTGAAGGCTATTTACAGAGACAATTCCACACTCAGCATTAAAGGGTCTGTCATTATTTCCATTATAAAACAATCAATTTTGCATGGTTTACAACGCTGACATAAAGCTACAGTGTACCACTTGCTACCACCGGTGTCTTGAATAGAGGTTTTAAAGAATATGACCACAATCCAGGCTTTTCCAGCTGGAAACCTTGACTCAAGTCTCCCCAGAGGACAGGAAAAGGGAGTTTTAAAGAATCCACAATGTCTTGTGAAGGGTGTGTCCCTTAAAGTCAAGCAGGAGTGGTCCACAGGGTGGCCATGGTGAGCTGGACTAGAGGCATACTGGGGCAAAGCATCTAGAGGATGCACCGATTCAGGAAGGGAGAAATAGTTCCTTTTTGAGTGAAAACATCCGTATATTAATAGTAACTGGGCATTGGGCCCTTTGGCATCAAACATGGGACGTCATCATTGGGTCTCATTATATATATGCAGGTAGCTTCCACCCAGAACCAGTATGGCAGAGATTGGATCCTTGGCTCTTGGCTCATGCTGAGGTTTCCTCCCCAAATCAGGTAACAGGCTTTTCCCCCCAGGTACTTCCTGGTACCCAAGAATCCATAAGAAACCAATGGCTCCTATGAGGCAAATACTGAACCAATACTTATGAGACCAATGCTGAACTTCTGAAACCTTAATGCATACATCAAGAGGTTCAAGTTTTGGATGCAAACTGCTAAGCAAAGGAGACGTGTTTGCAATTCTTGATATGAAGGACACATACCTTGTCATGGCAATCCACCCTTTGCATGTGAAGTGTCCGACATTCACAGTGAAAGACAGGTGTTATCAATTCAAAATGCTCCCAACTTTGGACTAGCTAGAGCCCCTAGAATCTTCACTAAGTAAGGGCCCCCTATAGCAGTCCAATTCAGAAAGAAGAGGGTTTTCACTTATCCAGATATCCAAGATTGCCTAGTCAAGAAGTCTTCAGTAGTCAAGTTATCCTAGTTATCACTTACATTCTGGCAAATGCCACAAAACATGGGCATGATCACAAACTGCTTAAAGTCTTGCCTCATTCCTTCTCAACAAGTCAACTTTGAGTTGACAGTTTTGCGCTATTGCTATCATAGCTTCTCTTCCACTGGATCTGTTCAGAACATACGGGCAGTACTGTTAAAGTTGCAGAGGCAGAAAATCCAAAACAAATTTTCTCTCAGGGCTTGTTCAACAAGAAATGCTGGTCAAGCTTTGCTACTATGGCTCAGCACAATCTAGACAAAAGAGTAGTTCTGCCTCTACAACAATTTTTCATTCTTTCTACTCTGCTCTGAGACTACCAACAAGTGTGCAAATCAGAGCTATCTGAAACAGTAGCTCTAGATACATGGACAATTTTCCACGAACAACTGAGACCACCAACATTTTCATTTCATTTCAACAGAAACTTTGTCACAACTAACCAAAGCTGGATTCAAATGGAAAAATAAATAATAATAAAAATAAAAAATTAAAATTAAAATTAAAACAAAATAAAATGATAAAACTAGCATCTTAAACATTTGAGCACATCTCTACTAAGAAGTGAATATCCCCCAAATAATTAGTTCATAAGGGAACAGAGACTTCCCAAGCTCCAACTCAGCCTACCTCACAGTATACAATGTCAGCCCCATAATCCAAAGCCAAGAGGCGCATTGGTAATGTTCCAACCCGCACCATAGGTGCCAGAACGGTCTTGCTTCTGAAACAGAGTGATACGTTGTTTACAGTCATTCCTTCTGCAGTGATCTGAAACAGAATATAAAGAGAAAAATAAATAACACAATATGCACAGAATCTCCCCCACTTACTTTTAAATATTTATTTTTGCCTATAATTAGCTTAAAATAAGGGGGGGGGGGGGGAAACAAATGAGAACACTTGAATTTCTTTTCATTTTGAAAGAAAAAAGATCTGCTAAGACATAGTTAACCTAACTTCTGAAAAGAATGTGTCATTTTCAGCTCAGTCACAAGCAAAATAGAAACTAGTGTAAAAACCAATGTGTTATTATTAAGCATTTATATAGTGACAGCAGTGTACCTGGTGCTTTACTGTTCTTATTAGACAGAGGTCCCTACCCAGTGGTTTAGGCTTACAATCCAAGATGGACATGGGTGAGAGGAACACAGGGGGAGAAAGACACACATTCCCATTTATTACACATGAGGAAGTTGAGATTGAAAGGTTGTGACTTACCCAAGTCCACCCAGTGAGTTCATGGATAGGGCAGGATTCAAACCCTGGTTTCCCAGGTCAAAGTTCAGGACCTTATCTACTACACCACACTGGCTCTCTAGGCTGAGAGAACAGGACTTGCCCAAGGCCATCCAGTGAGTTAAGGCTAGGACAGGATTGAAACCCAGGCTTCCCAGGTCCAAGTCCAGCACCTCATCCACTATACCACACTGGTGATAAGACGGTGTCCTGTATAGACAGATCTTTGGCCAGTCCCTATGGTGTGGAGGGACTTGTGATGGCAGCTCCCCCAGCCAGATTCCCCATGGTGAGCTGCTCGTTTGAACTGTTTCCCCACTCACCCAATGAGTGGCGGCTGCAGTGTATGTTGAACCATTAGATAGTTTCTCTACTACCCGTTCCCAATGAAAGCTACAGTGCATTTTTTTTGCAAGCAAATACAAAGTAGACTGTTCAGATTCCTTTCTTCCCTCTAAAGCCAGATGAGTCTTCATGAATTTATTTATTTATTAGAAAAGTGGATTTGTTTTGCCAGAGTTCCAATTCAGGATTTTCTGTTGTGTTTGTGTATGCTTGGGAAGTGTGGTTATAGATTTTCCTCGGTGGCTGCAATCCCAACTCTGACTCCTTCCACACGCTGTGCATATGAGCAAATTCGTGCAAGAGCCGCACAGCAATCCCCAGTTAACGGGGGTGGGAGGGTGAGCACACCCGGCATGGGATCAGCCCCACCAATTGGAAGGGAAGGGGTGAAGAAGCGCAGCCAGCCAGGTCAGGTGCATGTGCTGAACAACTGATCAGGGGTCCAGAGGAGCATGCTCCTCCAGATCCCTCCAATAAGCTGTTTCGGGGACCATGTGAGGGTATCCCTCCAGCCCCCCTGATCAGAGTCTTGATTAGTATCACAACACACAATGTACAAAGCTTGAATACATTCTAATATTTGAAACTGAAAGCATGTCAGGAGACGGTGTCCCAGAATAGAAACCATTATACAAAGCTGCAAGCTGTCCCTACCTAGTACCCTTTATTTGGTTTCTTTTTAAGGTTCCTTTTCCCAGGACCTGGTTGAAAGCTTCTTCCTTTCACCCTCCGTAGGTTAACGGAAGTCCTTCCTTTGAACTTCCAATGAGCTTTGGATAAAGCTCCTTTCACCTTGTTCCCAGCCAACTTTTATTAGAGTGAGAGACCTTTTCTCATTCCTAGGTAAGTCATTACTTTCAAATCTTGCATAGTTTCTCTTCAGTCCCCGACCTAACTCACTTCATTGGCACTTACCAAGAAAATAAAGAGAAGCCCAAACCTAGGGTAGCTGTATCCAGGGCTATATTCAGGGCTTAACTCAGTTCAAAATGGGATGATTTACCCCAAAGTTACAAAAACATTAAGTACGCACAGTGATGGGAAGCCTAAGCTACTCAGAAGGCCACAGGTCTGACTCTCATGTATGCCCAAGGGCCCCTAGACCCACCTTACTCCAGTCACAAGCCAAAATATCATAGAAAAGTCCCTTTATGATGCTGGTGGTGGTCAGCAAAATACCAGCAAGACACACAATGAGTAGATCCCAATGGTATGGCTGCTCTGGAAAGAGAACAAGGAATGGTAAGGGGATTACGCCACAAGACCAAAGGGCTTCAATTGCTCCACGTGGGGGGAGGGGCAGTTGAATGAACATTTTTACATACACCTTAAAGTGCTGGTCTTTCAATCTTCTGGGTTTACAATCCACAAGTAAGTTCCTGGATGCATTCTTCACACACACACTGCCCTGAGACAGCCTAAAGTAGCTGCAGCTGTAGACGTGAGGGGCTGCCATGGAAACCAAGTGACCACAGCTGCCTGGGGCAAAGCAGTTTACCAGGAGAACTTTTTACACACACAAGTTCTAGGAGACAACCAGATGTTACAGGATCCAGATTTGTAAAACCACAGAGATCAAGAACTTTTTAAATCTGTGAGAATATGCAGAAGTTCAAAGAGCCAGATGTTTAAGATCTGGGTGAGTGATTTAGACACACAGAAAGTTCAGGATGTAACAGCCAACATGCAGGAGAAGTGTGTGTGTAAAAATGCCCATTGCCAGGGTTGGAGAGGGAACCCAGAATTCTGTAAGTAGCATGATATGCCTAGCCCCAGTCAGTGCTCTATAGTGCTACCAATGGTAGCTCCACACTACTCCCTCATTCACTGACAGGACTGTAGGTAGGGGCCAGAGGGCTGTAGCAGCTCCAAGGCTGCTTTCCATGGATGTACATGCTCCCTGATCTACCCCAGTACACAAGGTAGTTAGCCCAGAGTTAGCTGCTCCTATGACAAAGTTCCATGCTGGGGAACACATCAGGAGCTACTATTCTGAACTTTGGCCTCATGAAGAGACTACCTTGTAGCTGAGGGTCAAATCCCCTCAGAATTGGCACTAGCACACACAGCACTATAAAAATGAGCAAATAATTCAGTAGCTAGACATATAAGGAGCTGCCTGAGTCAGATCAACGGGTCTATCTTAGCCCAGTGTTGTCACAACCTGACATGGCAGCAGGGTTTTATAAAAGGACTACTTGCCAACATTTCTCAAATGGGGCAGTCCAACTAGGAGGTTAATTTATTTTTATTTCTTAGCATTTTTAACCCGCCCTTTCCCAAAGGCTCAGGGCGTCTTATAAAATACAATTAAAACATTAATACAATTTAGATGGGGGGAAAAAAACTACCCGCTCCAACCTCAATCCACCAACCCTCCCACCTAATCCCTTATCCACACCCATCAAATGCTTTATTACTAAAAAGAAACATTTTGCACCACCTCAAAAAAAATGCCCAGGCTCAGACTTAAATGGACCTGCAGAGGGAGGAAGTTCCAATGAACTGGCGCAGCAGCTGGGAACGTCCCCCTGCAGGCCTCCATCATACAGACTAAAATCACAGGTGGAACTCACAGGAGAGTGCCTAGCCGACCACAGGGATAGCGATGGAGCATATTCCCCAAGGCTCCGTCCTTGGCCCTCTCTTCTCTCTATACACTCTGTCCCTAGGCAAACTCATTGAATCTCATGGCTTCCAGTACCATCTGTATGTTGATGATACCCAACTCTCTCTCTCCCTCTATCCAGTCTCGCCTCACTAACTACCTCTGACATTTCTGCCTAGATGTCTCATCGTCAGCTCAAACTTAACATGGCTAAAACCGAACTCATCTCCACCCCCCACCCTAATCCGTCCTCTCTCTTCCTTCTTGGTCTTCGTTGATGGGGTCAACATCTAGCCCATCCCTCAGGCACGTAGCCTAGGGTTCATCTTTGACTCCTCCCTCTCCTTTAAACCTCAGATTGATTCTGTTGCCAAATCCTGTTGCTTCTCTTTGCACAACATTGCTAAGATCAGTCCTTTCCTCACCATTTCCTCTGCTAAAACCCTTGTCCATGCTCTGGTCATCTCTTGCCTCAACTACCGCAACCTCCTTCTCACTGACCTTCCTCGCTCTCACCTTGCTCCTCTCATTTCTGTTCATAACTCGGCTGCCAAGGTCATCCACCTTGCCTGCCTCTTTGACCAGGTACAGCCCCTCCTCTCCTCTCTCCACTGGCTCTCTCTTCCTGAATGCATTCTGCACAAACTCCTGGTTTTTACCTACAAGGTTCTTAATGGCCTTGCTTCCCCCTATCTCTCAGCACTCATTTCCTACTACACTCCTGTCCAGGAGCTCTGCTCCTCCTCTGTCACCACCCTCGACTGCTCACGGCTCCCCCACTCCTCAAAACGCATCCTCCCCTTTTCCATGGCAGCCCTCATGCCTGGAATTCCCCTCCCTAAACACATTCGCTCGGCTTCCTTCGTCCAAATCCCTCCTCAAAACCCAACTCTTCCATCAAGTTTTTCCTGGCTCCTCATTCCCCTTGCTGACTTATCCTGAATCATCATATCTTGTGTAACATTAAATGAGTAACTACACCTTTGTAACTAAGCTAAGCACGTGTACCTGAGACCTCATGTGTATATCCTCTTTACCCCCCTTTGTCGCTCCCTCCCCCCGTCTTCCTTAGATTGCAAGCCTACTAGGGCAGGGACCATGTCCTTTTCTTACAATTGTAAAGTGCCAGGTACATTGCTGGTGCTATATAAATGCTTAATAATAATAATGGTAGGACAGGCTGTCTTTCAGATATGTGGGTCCAGGCTGTTTAGGTCTTTAAAGTCAAAATCAGCACCTTGAATTTTGCCTGGAAAGCTACTGGTAGCCAGTGCAGATTCTGGAGCACCAGTGTAATGTGCTCCTGGCAACCTGTCCTTGAAAGGAACTGGGCCGCTGCATTCTGCAGCAGCTGCAGCTTCTGAACTGTCATCAAGGGCAGCCCCACGTTTAGCGCCTTGCAGTAATCTAACCTCAAGGTGATGAAAACATGAACAACAGTGGCAAAGTGAATCAGAAAGAAAAGGCTGCAGCCTCTTCACCAGATGGTGTTGGTGCAAAGCACTCCTGGCCAATGCCACAACCTGAAGCTCCAGGCACAGCAAGGGGTCCAGAAACACTCCAAGGCTTTGAACCTGAGTGACCAAAAGAAGCCGGACCCCATCAATAAGAGGAGTCCTAAGTCTCCCCAAGTCACAGGGCCGGCCAGCCAACCACCATCATTTAAGTCTTGTCAAGATTCAGCCTCAATCGGCTCATCCTCATCCAGTCCCCAACAGTCGCCAGGCATCTAGTCGCCAGGCATCTAGCAAGCACCGAGACTGTAGGACCTGGGGCAGATGAAAAAGAAAGGTAGACCTGGGTGTCATCAGCAGACTGATGGCATTTCACCCCAAACCTCCGAATTTCATCCAGCGGCCTCATATAAACGTTGAACAAGAGGAGAGACAAGATAGAACCCTGCGAGCCCCCACACGGGAGGTCTCAAGGGAACAACGAGCAATCACCCATCACCACCCGCCGAGACCTCCCTGACAGGAACAAACGGAACCACTCAAGAGCAGTCCCACGTACCCCTGCCAAATCCCACAGACATGTCAATACCACCTCATGAACAACTGTATCAAAGGCCACTGAAAGAACTAATAGGATCAATAGGGTACAATTCCTCTTATCTATCTCCAGGCCCAGATCATTGACTAATGCCATACCCAGGACAAAAGCCTGACTGAAATGGGTCCAGGAACCCAACAGCGTCAAGGTGAGCCTGGAGCTGGGCAGGCAACCACTCATTCAATAACCTTCCCTAAAAAGGGAAGGTTAGAGACAGGGCGATAGCTGGCCGGGGAGTCAGTATCCAGAGATGGCTTCTTAAGTAAAGTAACTGCATTTTTGAGTACATCTGGCATCCTAACCCTGGCCAGCAATGGCCCCAACATCTCCTGGTTGGTTTTCACCAGTCAGGATGGGCAAGGACAACTAGTTGCCCACATACCCCAAACAAATCCTCTGCACTGGTAGAAGATACCAACTGAAATTGATCCAAATAAGCAGGACACGACTGAGCTTCCATAACCCCAAACTCTGACTCTGCAGTTAAAACAGCAGACAGAAAGAGAGTCTGCAGCACACACAAAGGAGAGAGAAATGGCACACAGAAAGGAGAGAGAAATGAATGGGGGGGCACTGGCCATGAATATTCACTGGCAAACCCCCTCTAAACTCCCCAGGGTTACACCCCTGTTTACCAGCCTTAGACATGACAGTAGGAGGGGAGGGGGTTGTGGTTGAAAGTCTACTTGTCAGCTCGAAAGGTTGACTTCCAAAGAAGCAAGCAGGCAAGTGGATTTCTACAGCTGACTTTGTGCACCCACCCTGTATTTAAGAAGCTCTCTCATGTCCATCCCATCTACAACAGAGCCCTCGAAGGGGCTCATTTGATTCAACACCTTCAAGTGCCATGGGGGGCAAGCACCTAGGGTTGGCTCACAGTTTGACTCCAAATTCAGGCTATGGTAATCTCAGGGTCAAACTAGGAAAGATAGCAACTTTACAGGTACCCCACTACGGGTGGGAGCCAGGCGCCTGCTGGGAGCCACCCCAAACTGAGCAGCGAGCAAGTCCCATATCCAGCCAGTCCCCCCTGGGGCGTAACCAAGGGTGGATGTGCCCCCCTCCTCTATTAATTTCTCTCCCCTGTCTCTACCATTGAGACTCTTCTAGTTATGTCCTTTCCTATCCTCCTGGCGAGGTCACCTCCCTTTGAAGGAGATTGAGGACCAAAGCAGCGCGGAGATGCTGAGGGAGGAAGAGCAGACCCCACACCTAGTCACTCACCGCGCCTCAAGCCAGCACCTTCCCGGCCTCCCTCTGCGCAGCCGCTGCCTCATCCTGCGTCAGGGCCTGTGCGACTTACGTCATCGGATAGCGCCGCGTCACCCTCCCTCGTTGCTTCCAGGCGCGAGATGCTGCTACTGCAGCCGGGGGCGATGGCGCTGAGCGGGGAACGGGTGACGCTGGGCTTCCCTCCTGCCGGGACCTCGTGGCGGTGGTTGCTGCAGCGCTGGGTACAGACTCCCCCAGCCGACCAGAATGTGGTGCGTTTCCCCCGGGCCTGGCAGCAGCGGCTGGAGCGGGCCCGGGAAAAGCGCTCCGGGAAGGAGAACAACCGGGAAGCCCCTACCCTGGCCAGGAAGCTGCTACTGCGGAGCCGGCGGCCGGAGCTGAGCCAACCCGCCCGCCTGACCTTGGGGCGCTGGGAGCAGCCGCGCCTGGTCTCCAGCGGCTGGAAGCATCGCCTCTCCCGCGGGGACTATTTTCAGCTGGAGCGCTCAAAGGCACTGGTGCCCTGGCAGGGCGAGCCCGAAGGCGGCGGAGCTTCCTTCGTGGAGCTGGGGCTGGAGGCGGAGCTGGTGTCTGTCGTGCAGGAAGCACTAGGCATCGTGAAGCCCACGCCCGTGCAACGCCGCACCATCCCCGTCCTGCTCCGCGGGGGCAACACGCTCTGCGCTGCCGAGACTGGCAGCGGCAAGACCCTGGCCTACCTGCTGCCTGTATTGCACCGGCTCTGTGCCATACCCATCCTGACCCCTTCACCTTCCCCCCGCGCCCTGGTGCTTTTGCCCTCTCGGGAGCTGGCCGATCAGGTCCGCACCGTAGCTGCCAGCTTGTGCAGCTCCCTGAAGCTGCGGGTGCGAGGGATTGGTGGTGGCCGGGGCATGGGCAGGCTTCTGGGGCAGCTCCGCTCCAATAAGGCAGCCCCCGCAGATTTGATGGTGGCTACACCTGGAGCGCTGTACAAGGCGCTGCAGAGACGGCTGCTGAGTCTGGAGAGGCTGCTCTTCCTGGTGCTGGACGAGGCTGACACCCTGCTGGATCCCTCCTTTGTGGACCTTATCGAGAGTATTCTCCAACGCACCCCCATTGCCAGGAGCGCCAAGGAGACTACTGACCCCTGGGACCCCAAAACCCAACTGGTGGTCATGGGAGCCACCTTTCCTGGAGGCGTGGGGGAGCTGTTAAACAAGTTCACTGATGTAGGGAGGTTTGCCACCCTGACCAGCCAGCGCCTACACTGTCTCCTGCCCCACATCCAGCAGAAATTCATCCTCATCAAAGGGTGTGACAAGGCAGCTGAGCTGTTGCAGCTCATCAAGGAACGAGATTCCACAGCAGGAGCCATCCTGGTCTTCTGCAACACTGCTAGCACTGTCAACTGGCTGAGCTACATTCTGGATGACCACAAGGTCAAGCACCTGCGGATTCAGGGAGAGATGCCAGCAGACTGGAGAGCAGGCATCTTCACCAGATTCCAAAAGGGACAAGTGGACATCCTTGTCTGCACTGACATAGCCTCCCGAGGCCTGGATACTACCCACGTGGAGCTAGTTGTCAACTATGACTTTCCACGAACCCTACAAGATTATTTGCATCGGGTAGGACGGGTCGGGCGTGTGGGCAGCAAGTTCCCTGGGACAGTGGTCAGTTTTGTCACCCATCGGTGGGATGTGGACTTAGTACGGAAGATAGAGACTGCTGCACGAAGGAGGGTTAGCCTGCCTGGCATGGCATCTGCTATCAAGGAGCCTTTGCTTGATAGAGATGAGACTCGAGCTAATAAACCAGAATGAACTATGAACAATTGAATTAGATGGGTTTGGTTTGATATCAAGTCCAAGTCTGGGGGACACAAAGTTTCATAAGCTTGAGCTGAGGACCTGGGCAACTGTGCAGCACAGGCAAAGGAGGCAGCCTTATAACAGCGCTGAATTAAATAAGTGCTCTTCTGAAATGCATACATATGAGCTGCTGCTACTCATGTTTGCTTTAATGCTGCTCAAATATATAAATTCTCTTTCTTACAATGTGTATTTTCCATTTCTTTTCAATTGTATTCCAAAAACTGGTAAATTCCATCTTTATTTAAATTAGCCATGCCTACAAAACTGTTCCAAAACAAAATAATTGTAGAATTGAGAGCTGTATCATGCCCTATAACAGCACTTCCTATTATTCCTAATTAGGCACTGATTACTTCATAGATGAGACTTATGTAAAAATAAGGAAGGGAGCAATGAAGTGTTTAAAAAATTGTACTGTATTTTTTCTCTCTCTTTGAAAACAAATCTCGTGAATGAAAGTTACTGGCTTTACAGTACTGAAAATCAAGTCCTGTTTAACCATAAGACAGGAGGCTAAGGCTCTGTCACCTATCTTAAGTCTGTCCTGACTTGTTTGATTGTTTTTCTCATGGGACTGCATTCATACAGCAGTTACCCAGGTAGGTCCACACCAGATACGGCTAATGACAGGTGAAGGAACAAATTGAAATAGATAAGGCACACACATTTCAAGCTGCCTTAGTGTATAACTTGTAGGCATACTTCAATAGTGAGAGGTAAGGCAGGAGAAAATGGTGAATAGAAGAGAGTACATTAAGTTCCTCACATCCTTTCCAGCCATTGTCACAATGTGAGGAAGCGCAGTCAGCATCCTAACTTCAGCATATGGTGTTGAGAATGAAGCGCCACTAGTTTTATTTCTGTTTGAAAAATTTGTGCCACAGAGATGTACAGTGTGATCCTCTGAGCAGACAATACAGGAGCTAGCACTTAGCATGGGTATGAGTCCCAAAAGTTTCTGTGAAATTTGCTCCCATGCTAAGTGCTACCTGCTTAGAGTGGAGGGCTACACTTGTAGTATAATAAATCTCATTTAAAAAAAATAAATCTAAGTTGAATGTGTAATTAACTGATTGATCAGTAAAAGAAAACCAGCAACTGAGTCACTTTCACACGTTCCATAAAATAACATAAAAATTAAATGGTGAAATTGCCCCTATTTCTAAATCTAATTCTCCCACGCATCTTGGTGCTATTCGATTCCTGGACCTATTTCAGTTTGACTTTCATCCTGGGTTTAGTACAGAGACCACACTTTTGGCCTTGGTTGATGATCTACACCTGCAGGTCGACAGAGGAAATTGTACAGTTGATCTTGTTAGATCTTTCAGCGACCTTTGAATATAGCTGAACATGAGGTGGTGGTGTCATGCTGTGGGACTTGGTAGGGGTGTGCAGGACTGCTCTTGAGTGGTTCTTTTAGTCCTTGTCGGGGAGGTCCCAGTGAGTGGTGATGGGAGGCTGCTTGTCATCCCGTCTGAGCCTCCCCTGTGGGGCCCCACAAGGTTCCATTTGAGTCCCCTCTTTTTCAATGTGTGTCATGGGCCGACGAGTAGGGCGGGGCCAACCATGGCGCACGGGCCCGGCTCCGGTGCCGGCGACGCAAGAGGAACGGGAGGCGCCGCCTCCGCCGCCCCCCCGGCAGGAGGGAGGGGCGCCCCCGCCCGTACAGCACACTCAGGCAGGGCCCCAGGGCGAAAAGCCAGCAAGAGGCCAAAAACGGAAGGAGGCCACGCCCCCCCTGCGGCGCTCCGCACGCTTGCGGGGGCACGCAGAGGGGCGGGGCTAGGCATATAAAAACCAGCGCCGAGAGACACTCGGCGCTGGTGATTGAGTGGAAACCGGCCCTTGACGGAGCTAAGTATTGAGCGCGTGACTAAGCCCTAAAGACTTAGAACATTATTGTAGTGTGTGTGTGTGTGTGTGTGTGTGCCTTCCTACCCCCCTTCCCTTGTGACAAGTGAGCGAGTGAGTGCTTTGAGTGTGACGCCTTATCCCTGAACCTTCCTCCCTTCCTGGAGCTACCTTGCAGTTATCCCCCCGTTGTATCTGACTGAGTCCCGTCCGCCATCTTGTCTTCCTGGGCCCTACCCCCTTCTTCCCGGGCACGCCTCCCTCACGTTTTCCCCCCTGTCCCCCCTGGAGTGTGGGAGCAGTGTGTGGAGACAGACTGGGTTCCTGTGGCTCAGGCCCCTACTCCTCATCGAGCGCCCTATGATGATAGGGGCCTAAGTTCCAGGTGCGCAAGCCCAAGGAACGGCCCACACACTATCCTGACGGGCTTGTATTCCCAGATAGACCCCTGCCCGAGTAGGTGCCTGAGCGTGTGCGTGGAGATACTCGATAGGTGGGAGGGTGGGGGGTTAGGCCCCTCCCGGGTCACCCGGTTCAACGCCCCTTTCCCCTGCCCCACTGACAATGTGTATATGAGGCTGCTGGGCAAGATCATTCAAAGCTTTGGAGTGAGCTGGAGTCATCAGTATGCTGATGACACCTAGCTCTACTCCTCCTTTTCATCTGACCCTGGTTCTGTGGTCTTGGTACTTACCCAGTGTTTGACTGCTGTTGGGGACTGGATGAGGGCAATCTGATTGAAGCTGAATTGAGACAAGAGTGAAGTGATTATGGTTGACCAACCCTGTGACTTGGGAGGGATTGGGACTTCTGCCATTGATGGGATCCAGCCTCTTCTGGTCACTCAGGTTTGCAGTGCTGGAGTGTTTCTGGATTCCTTGCTGTGCCTGGAATATCAGGGAGGGGTGGTGGCTAGAGGTGCTTTTCATCAACTCCATCTGGTGAATAGGCTGTGGCCATTTCTTTGATTTGGAACTGGTCACCATCATCCATCTTTTTGCAACCTCAAGACTAGATTAATATGACGTGCTTTATTTGAGGCTACTCTTGATGATTCAAAAGCTGCAGCTGGAGCAGAATGCAGCAGCTCCACTTTCTGGCGTAGGTTGTTGTGAGCATGCTATACCTGTGCTTCAAAGTCTGCGCTGGCTACCAATAGCTTTGTGGGCACAACTGAAGGTGCTGGTCTTGACCTTTTATGTCCTAAACAGCCTAGACCACACATCTGAAAGATCACCTTTCCTATCATGCCCAGTCATGATCCCTGCAGTTGGCTGGAGGTGCCCTTTTGCAAGTACCATCCACCAATTTTTTGTACAATGAGGGCATGCAGACGGCGTTCTTGGTTGCTGCCTCGGTTTGAAACTCCCGAGTCTAAGCCTGAGTATATTACGGAGGCAATTGAGCAGGAAGGAGCGGGATAGAAAAATGGTAAATAAATAAATAAATAGCTTTTGGGAAAAGTGTCTAGCAGGCAGGGATAGGGGTTGAGTGAGGGTTATATAGGGTTGAGGGTGGTGGTTTTTTTAAAAAGGGATTTGAATGTATTTTTATGTAAGCCGACCTGAGCCTTTGAAAAGGACAGGTTATCAAATGTAAATAATAGTGAATGAAGCATGTGGCAATCCTAATAGTCTAGGAGTAGCATGCGGAGTCAGGAGGCAAAGAACATAGGTTTGTGGTGAAGGATGAGTGAGATGTCTTGAGGATGGGGACAAGACGAACAATGGCAGGAAGGGAGTTCCAGGCGTACAGGGCAGCAAGGGAGAAGGGACAAAGGTGGTTGGGGGAGGCGTGGGAGGGTGAGGGAGGGGATGGAAGAGGAGCGGAGTGCTCGAATGGGTTCGGAGGGAGATCAGGGCAGAGAGGTAGGGGGAGCGAGGTTGTTGAAGGGCTTTGTAGGTGAAAACGAGGAGCTTGTGCAGAATATGCTCAGGCAGGGGGAGCCAGTAGAGAGGAGAGGAGAAGCTGCACATGGTCAAAGCGATGGGCTAGGTGCATCACCCTGGCAGCAGAGTTTTGAACAGAGATGAGGGAGGAAAGGAGAGCAGGGAAGGCCAGCGAGGTGGAGGTTACAAATAGTCAAGGCGTGAGATTACTAGGGTGTGGATGAGAGTTCTGGCAGAGGAGACAGACAGGAAAGGGCAATGTTGTGGAGGGAGAAGCGGCAGGATTTGGCAGCTGAGTCAATGTAGGGTTTGAAGGTGAGGTGCGAGTCGAAGATGAAGCCCAAGCTACGGGCTTGGGGGACAGGGAGGATGGAGACCCCATCAATGGCAATTGACAGGGAAGAGGGAGAGGAAGGATTGGGAGGGAATATAAGGAGTTCAGTTTTCACCATGTTCAGTTTGAGTTGGCGTTGAGACATCTAGGCATAGATAACTGGAGAGACAGTTGGTGAGACGAGCTTGAACAGAGGGGGAGAGGGAAGGAGTAGAGAGAGCTGAGTGTCGTCAGCGTATAGGCGGTATTGGAAACCATGGGAGGCAAGGAGTTTGCCTAAGGATTGGGTGTAGATAGAGAAGACAAGAGGACCAAGGACAGAGCCTGGGGCACCACAACCAAGAGGGCTAGGGAGGAGGAGGGGGAGGAGTTAGGAAGAGACATTGAAGGAGCAGTCAGAAAAGTAGGAGGAGAACCAGTCGAGGACAGAGTCCCGGAATCCCAGGGAGAAGCAGTTCAAGCAGGAGTGAGTGGTCAACAGTGTCGAAGGCAGCAGAGAGATCAAGGAGGACAAGAATAGAGCAAACGTGGTTGCGTTTAGCCACAAGAAGATCATTGGAGATTTTAGCAAGAGCAGTTTCAGTGGAGTGAAGGGGGCGGAAGCCAGACTGGAGGGGGTCAAGGGAGGAGTTGGTGGAGAGGAGGTCGAGGTAATGGGAATAGACAACCTGTTCAAGGAGCTTGGAAGCAAAAGGGAGGAGTGAGACAGAACGGTAATTAGAGGGTTCAGAGGGATCCAAATTGGACTTTTTGAGGATCGGGGAGACAGTGGCATGTTTAAAGGCAGAGGGGAAGGAGCCAGTAGAGAGGGAGAGGTTGATGATATGCAGGAGGGGAGGGGCGACGGTGGAAGCAATGGAGGTCAGGAGGTGGGAAGGAATGGGGTCCAGGGGGCATGAGGAGGGGATGGAGGAGGAGATTTTTCTCAAGGGAGGCAGGAGGGAAGGAGGACAGGAGAGGGGGGGAGTGGTAGGGGGAGAGGACTTTGAAGCGATTTCTAGACGGATCTTATCAATCTTAGAGGTAGAAAAGAGAGCAAGATCCTGAGTGAAGAGGGATGAGGACGGGGGGGTTGAGAAGGGAGTCAAAGGTGGAAAAGAGGCGACGAGGGTTCCGGGAGCAAGACTCAATGTGTGAGGCATAGTACTGCTGTCTAGCTAGGGAGATAGCAAAGTTGAGCAATGAGAGGCAGAATCTGAAGTGGAGGAAGTCAGCGTGGTGGTGGGATTTGCGCCAGAGGCGTTCAGCAGCCTGGGTGCAGGAGCGGAGATGTCGAATGGTGAGGGTGAGCCAAGGGCGAGGGTTACGGGAGGGAGCCGGGTGGGAGGAGAGGGGGCAAGGGAGTTGAGGGTGGAGGCAAGAGAGGAGTTGAAGGTGGAAATGGCAGAGTTGGGGGAGTAGGAGGAGAAGAATGAGGGGAGAAGAGGAGAGAGGGAGGAGGTAAAGTCCTGGGGCACAATGGCCTTCAGATCGCGGAAGGGGCGGGGGAGATGGGGAAGAGGAGGGGGAGCAGTGGGAGAGGTTGAAGGAGGCAAGGAAATGATCAGAGATGGGATGGGGCTCGAAGGAGAGATCGGAGACTGAACAATTCCTAGAGAACATGAGATCAAGAGAGTGACCATCAGTGTGGGAGGTAGTACAGAGGTGGAGATTAAAGGAAGAGGCTAAGTAGAGGAAGCGGGCAATGCAAGGCTGAGAGGGTGCATCAACATGAATATTGAAGTCGCCAAGGATGAGTGTGGGGATGTCATCAGAAAGGAATAGGGTGAGCCAGGACTCGAACTCGGAGAGAAAGGGGGAGAGGGAACCGGGGGGGCAGTAGATGACAGCAGAGGTGGAGAGGGGAGTGGAGGTGTATGGAGTGAGCCCTGTCTCTTATACACATCTAGATGTGTATAAGAGACAGGGGTGGGGGTAGATGACAGCAATGCAGAGGTGGAGAGGGGAGTGGAGGTGTATGGAGTGAGCCTCAAAGAAAGGGGGGGAAGGGGAGAGAGGGGGGAGGGGTTGGAACTGGCAGGAAGAGGTGAGGAGGAGGCCTACACCACCATCCTGGCCTTCGGCACGGGGCTGGTGGGAGAAGGAGAGACAGCCGAAGGAGAGGGTGGCGGGTGACAGAGTCAGTGGGGGAGAGCCAAGTTTCAGTAAGGGCGAGAATGTGAAGGGAGCGAGAGAAGAAAAGGTCCTGGATATGGGGGGCTTTATTAGCAGAGGAGCAACAGTTTCAGAAGGAACAGGAGAATGGGAGTTGATCAGGGGGAAGACAAGGAATGGGAATAAGATTAGGGGAAGAGGGGCAATGGGATCGGAGGGAAACGGGCCGTGGGGCAGAGCGGCTGGGGGCAAGAAGTGGTGGAGGGAGGGAGGAGGAGGTGGGGGGACGGTGGAGAGAGATGACAGGCTTAGTGGGGGGTAGGAGGAGGGGGGAAAGGAGTAGGGGGAAAAGCAGGTGAGAGGGAAGGAGGAGGACAGGCATCCTGTTGGGTTGGTTATGGAGGGGAAGCTGGGATGGATCGTGAAGTTGTGCTGGTAGCCGCCTCTGTCCACTAACGGCCTGCCAACAGCTCTTCGCCCTTTGGCGGTGCCCTTCGGCCACCGCCCAGAGGGCGCTGCCCTCAGGACAGCCCCTTGCTTATGGAGTTCAGCCTACCTGCAGGGAGGGGAGACAGCTGTGGAAGCATATTCTGTTATTTGTCTGAGGCCATTAGATGACTGAGGGTGAAAGGGGTGTGTGGGAAGGAAAAGGCTGTTGCGGAGAAGCTGAATTAATTTTTTGCATGCATCCACTCCAGAGGATGTTGTGGAGATATCCACACCAAAACTGTTTTTCATAGGTGATGAATTCGAAGAACTGTTGCAAATCGATGTTACTATGGAAGAGGTTCTAGAGCAAATGACAAACCAAATATTAACAAATTACCAGACCCGGATTCACCCTAGAGATCTGAAGGAACTCAAATATGCAACAGACTTGTAGACCTACTATTGGTAACTTGTAACATACCACTAAAACTGGTAACTGTACCTGAGGACTGGAGAGTAGAAAATTAATGTCAAGATTTAAAAAGGGCTCCAGAGGTGATCCTGTAAACAATAGACCAGTGAGTCTGACTTCGGTGCTGGGAAAACTGATGGAAAGGGTTGTTTGGAAAAGAATTACTGCTGCAAGAAAGTTAAAGGCAGAGCCACTCTCCATTATAAGCAGGGGGACTTCTGAAGCCCTGATACTGAGGAAACCGCTTGAGCTACAGTTCTGAAAATTTATCCATGGCTTATATTTGTGGCATATGAGCAAAGGGTGAAGAAGATCCAGTCAGAAAATCAAAAGTTAGAATTATTTAAAAGTTAATTGGTTGTGGTCAAAATGCACAGTGTCCCAACTATTTTAAATTTTCTATCCCCCCCCCGAAGAGTTGAGCCCCCAGATTTCACAACCTTGAAGCTTGAGATCTAGATTAAGTGCTGGTGTAGTGTGATGATTGGTGCAGCCAAAAACTGCTGACCGCCAAAAAACAGCGTGAGGAAAGGTACGTGACTCTACTTTTTAAAATTACGTGACTTTATCAGGAGCCACCTTTGTCACAAAGACTTTAAACTGTTGTCTGTTTCATGTCAATTACCCTCTGACCTCACCTTGTGCTTTTGAAAAAGTCTGCAACTTTTTGTATGAAAAATTGCAGACTTGTGTCATTCTACACAAGCAATACAAATTAATGAGGTGATTTGCATATATCTGCATCGGATTTGCCCGCAGCCCCAAGCATCCCTGTGTGGGGCTGGGGTAGAAGGCTAGAACTGCCCTGCAATGCGATGAACCTGCTTCCAATCTGAAGGGAGGAGGACTGCCCAGCCAGTTTGTGCCCCAAGCCTGGAATTCCTGTCTTGTCCCATAATTCTGCATCTCCCTCCGTGTTCCCTGTCCTGCCGCTCAACATATGGATATGATGACTTTTAAATATGGATATGACTTGTCTCTCCCTCTGTTCCCCCTTCCCTGTCTCCCCTCCCCCTGTCTTTAGGTTGTAAGCTCTCAGGCAGGGACCGTGTATATCTTATTTTCTGTAAAGTGCCAGGTACATCGCTAGTGCTATATAAATGCTTATAATAATAATAAATAATCGAGGGCAAAGATCGATATGACTTTTATGCTTCTGGTTGTCTCTATCCTTCCTTACTGGGTATTCACATGTGAACATAACTGACACGTGATATCTTTTAACATTCTCGTTACTATCTTAATCACATCCCAAAAAACCTGGAAATTTTCTAAAACAAAAAACTTCACAGTTTAAAACTGTTAAAGGGAGAACCGTTTCCAAAACAAAAAACCATTTCACAAAATACATTTTCCCCTAACTTAAACTCCAAAAAACATGAAAATTAATTACAATTACAATTCAAAAAACATTTAATATATTACAACAAAAATTAAATGCCAAAAAGCATGGAAATTATTTACATATTTTCTATATATTTCATAATTTACCATCAACATTAATGTTATGTTATATATATACTTAATTCCTTACTATACATACTTTTATTATTTATCACCCAACATCACATTATTTCTTTATTGATCATTTCTTTATCATAATTTGATGACAATTTTTTTCAGACTGCCTTAACTATGTCCTTTTGCACAGAATTGAATTGTGTACAAAAAACTATAAAGTTGTCTACACTGACATTGCCAACAGTTCATTGTATAACATGTATACAATATTTATACATGTAAATGACAGAGTTGAGGCAATTGGAAACAATTGTTTGTCAAATTATGATAAATGATCACTAAAGAAATAATGTGATAGATGAAGGTTTAACTATAATGCTAGGTGGTATGAAGACCTCAAAATTGCACATCAGGTATATACCTACATCTAAATGGGTCCATAACTTAATTTATATCTTTTTGCTTTGGGATTATCCGGCAGTCATGAATGCAAAATGTTTTTTTAAATATTTGTAGATAGATACATAGATCAAGGTTTAACTATAATGCTAGGTGGCATGAAGACCATAAAATTGCACATCAGCAGAGTTTTGGCTAGAGCAGTCTAATAAGCTAATAAATTATCCTACAATACCAAATATAGTCAGTTAATTCCACTGCTGTTTGAATTTCTGTTTGATCAGCACCTTTTAATGAGGAGCATTTTAGCCAAAGTGTTGGTGACTAGCTGTAGATTACCAAAGTCATTATTTGGGGAAATTCAGCTTTCTAGTTACATCTCTCTTGTAGGATAATGCCATGTTGATTTCTGGAATCAAATGCAAATGAGCTGTAACTAAGCACACACAAGTGTAGTTCGCATGTGCTAGTCAACTTAACGGGGCAACATAAGGTGAAATGCTGTTTCTGCATGGCTAGGTGCATAAATAATTTCAAGAAGCAATAATTATGTTCCAGCTTCACCTAAAGTTGAGAGATGACACTGTAAGCCTGAGAGGACCAACTTAAAATGTTTGTTAGGAAAAATTTACCCTTTAAACTATAGTGAACCTCATGGCTTTAGTCCTAAATTGTTATTTACCAAAACAAAAAAAATTTACAGTTTAAAAAAACTTAAATGCACAACAGTTTTTAAAACAAAAAACTTTCCTTTTCAAAAACATCACAACATCATTTTAACTCTAGCTTACGCGCCAAAAAACATACAAATTCATTACAATTACAATTCAAAAAACTTTCAACACCATACATTGCAACAAGACATAAACGCTAGAAAGCATGAAAATTATTTCAGAATTTTCTAGGAATATTTCATATTTTATCATCATTAACATGAATGGATATATATATTCTTAATTCCTTAACATTGGTGGGTGGTGGGTGATTTTTATCCTCGCTTTTATGTGTTGTTTTAATTTTGATAATGTTGTTTTATTTTGTTGTAAGCCGCCCAGAGCTGCCTGTGGCAGGATGGGCAGGATAGCAAGTTTTTAAAATAAATAAATAAACATGCATACTTTTATTCCTATTTATCAGTAGCTAAACGTTAACATTTTTTCATTATTAAACTTTTATCATAATTTGACAATGAACAATTTTTTCAGAGTGCATTAACTCTGTTGTTTACATGTATAGAAACTATACATTTTATACAATAAACTAGTAATGTCAGTGTAGAGAACTTTATACAATTTGTTGTGTTAGAATGCAGTTCTGCAGAAATAGAGTTAATGCACTCTGAAAAAAGTGTTTTTGAATTATGATTTAAGTTTAATAATGAAAAAATGTTAATGCTTTTTGGCATTTGTGTATTGTTGCAATGTATGGCATTTAATGTGTTTTGAATTGTAATTGTAATGAATTTGTATGTTTTTTGGAGTTTTTGGAGTGACCCTGGGTGTTATCGTCCCATTAGTCGCCTCCCTGTAATAAGCAAATTATACGCAAAGTCTCTCCTGAAGCACCTGGAAAATTTGGTACAGGCACAGGAGATAATACCAGAAGAACAATTTGGCTTTCGGAGGGGATACTCACCCATTGATAATTGCTTTGTGCTGGGCCATTTGGTAGCAAAATATACTAAAATAAGAGCAAGTCAGCTGTTTCTCGCCTTTATAGATCTTAGAAAGGCGTTTGACTTGATATCCCGGAGGAAACTCTGGAGTAAGCTGGACGCCCTGGGTATTAATGAGGATGTGCTACTCCTTTTAATCCGACTACATTCCCAAAATAGAGCTCGGATAAGGTTGGATAATAATGGGACTTTGTCCAATTATATCGCGGTCAGCAAAGGAGTGAAGCAGGTCTGCGTATTAGTTCCCATATTATTCAATCTGTATACCAGCGATCTCGTTGCTGAGCTATCCGCTATTGAAGGCGACCCCCCTGAAAATTAAGTCCAGGAAAGTCACTATGTTACTGTTTATGGACGATATTGTCTTAATATCCTGAGGGAATTAACCTTGGACCTGGACAGTCACTCGGTCGATGAGCTGGTCCAGCATTGGAACACGTTGCTGGAGGAAGCCTTCAACAGGGTGGCTCTGAGATGCCCTCTGCCTCAGTCTCATCACCGCAGGGCCCCTTGGCTTAATGAGGGGCTTCGGTGTATGAAGCGAGTAGGCAGGAGGCTAGAGCAACATTGGTGGCGAACTCGCTCTGACTCCGACCGACTTCTCCATAGGGCCCATTTGCGGTCCTATGTGGAGGCTGTGAGGGCAGCAAGGAAGGAGTTCCTTGCTGTCCTCATAGCGTCTGTGAAGTCACGCCTGGTGGAGCTGTTCCAAGTGGTGCGGGGGCTGGTTAGACCGGCCTCGCTCCGCTTGGATGGGGATTTGTCCCAGGCCCGCTGTGAGGAGTTTGTCATCTACTTCGCAGACAAGATCGCTCGGATTCAGAGTGACTTTGACGCCGGATTAGGGGCAGTAGGTGGAGAGCGTGAGGTGACGGAGGCCCCGTCCGGTCCATCTTTGTGGGGGGAGTTTCAGGAAGTGACGCCGGCCGATGCAGTGGATGTCCTGGGATCTGTGAAGGCCACCTGTTGTGAACTTGATCCATGCCCGTCCTGGTTAGTAAAAGCTTCCAGGGAGACATTGGGGACATGCTGGCGACGATAGTGAATGTGTCTTTGCAGCAGGGGAGGTTGTCACCCAGTCTCAAGGAGGCTGTGGTGCGCCCCCTGCTGAAAAAACCATCTTTAGACGTGGATGCGCTTGTCAGTTACCGACCTGTCTCTAACCTTCCCTTTTTAGGGAAGGTTATTGAGCAGGCGGTGGCAATCCAGCTCCAGGCGCATCTAGATGGCATCAGTTTCCTGGACCCGTTTCAATCTGGGTTCCACCCCGGCTATGGCACCGAGACGGCGTTGGTGGCCTTGGTCGACAATCTCCGCTGGGAGATGGATGCAGGATGTTCAACATTTCTCATCCTGCTAGATCTCCTGGCCGCTTTTGACACCGTGGACCATGGGCAGCTGTTGAGACGGCTGCGTGACCTGGGGGGGGTCTGGATGGGACTGTTCTTGAATGGTTTCATTCATTCCTCTCGGGGAGAAGCCAGCGGGTGGTGCTGGGGGAGGAGACATCTTGCCCCC
>QEPC01006915.1:322471-340389 GCA_003113815.1 Sphenodon punctatus | reverse complement strand
TGAGTCAAAGATGAAGCCTAGGCTACGGGCTTGGGGGACAGGCAGGATGGTGACTCCATCAATAATTATTGACAGTGAGGAAGGAGAGGAAGGATGAGGGGGGAAGATAAGGAGTTCAGTTTTAGCTATGTTGAGTTTGAGTTGACGTTGAGACATCCAGGTAGAGATGTCACAGCTATCTGTTAATACAGCTCAAAGCTTCACAAATCAGGGAACCCAAAGCGATTCACAATAATGTCAACCCCGGAGTCCCCTGCAGACCCCAAAGGGCTGCACCCTTTGGCCGCGGCCTTTTTGCACATGACCGCCGGCTCATGGCCTGCGGTGGAGCCGCAGGTGTCTCTCCTTTATTCCCCCTGGGCTGTTTCTGGGCATGGGCAGGAGGGGGAGGGGGAAGGTGCCTCAGCCTGGGCTCCGCCAATCCCCAACACTCACAGTCTTTCTTTCCCTTCCCCGCAGGAGGATGGTAAGGTCCTGGAGCAGTGGCGGGTGCACGAGGCCATTCCGGCAAGAGGAGCAGTGGCAACCAACTGGTGGTAACTAGCGGGTGAAGGCTTCCCACAGGTGTCTCTCCTTTATGCCCCCTGGGCTGTTTCTGGGCATGGGTGGGAGGGGGAGGGGAGAAGCCTGGGCTCCCCCGACCTAAGGTAGTATAAGTAAGACAGTTCTGAGAATGTGGCCCTTTTTACATGAGCCTCTCCCACCCATGAACATGCAGATTTGGCGTCGGACTTGCTCTGACTCCGACCGACTTCTCTATCAGACCCATTTATGGTCCTATGTTGAGGCTGTGAGGGCAGCAAAGAAGTTCTTTGCAGCCCTCATAGCATCCGCGAAGTCACGCCCGGCGGAGCTGTTTTGGATGGTGCGGGGGCTGGTCAGTCCAGCCTCCCTCCGCCTGGACGAGGACTTGTCCCAGGCATGCTGTGAGGAATTTGTCACCTACTTCGCGGAGAAGATCGCTCAGATTCAGAGCGACTTCGACGCTGGGTTGGGGGCAGTAGGCGGAGAGCGCGAGGTGACGGAGGCCCTGTCTGGTCCAGCTTTGTGGGGGGAGTTTCAGGAAGTGATGCCAGCTGATGCGGTGGATGTCCTGGGGTCTGTGCGAGCCAGCAGTTGTGAACTTGATCCTTGCCCGTCCTGGTTGGTGAAAGCCTCCAGGGAGCTCTTAGGGACGGTGCTGGCGAGGGTGGTTCGGAATTCGGGTGGAAACTGAATTAGGATAAAACGGAGGTGATGTTGGTGGGAGGGGCCGGGGGCTGCTGATCCCCATCATTGATGGGGTTTGCCCTTCCCTGGTCCCTCAGGTTTGTAGTCTGTGTGTGCTCCTCAATTAGCGGCTTTACCTGGATGCTCAGGTGTCAGCCATGACAAGGAGCGGTGACAAGGAGCGCATTCAGTCAGCTACATCTGGTATGGCAGATTCCGACCTGGCCATTATCATCTATGCCTTCATCACCTCAAGACTAGACTACTGTAACATGCTCTACGTTAGGCGACATTCCAGAGACTGCAGTTCATGCAGAATGTAGTGGCCCATCTTACGGATGTGTCGCCATGAACACACAACACTGGTGCTTCATGCACTTCACTGGTTGCCTGTAGTCTTCCAGGCCCGATTCAAGGTGTTGGTTCTTACCTATAAAGCCTTACATGGTCTGGGCCCCACTTACCTGCAGGACCGCCTCACCCCCCTGAATTCTAGATCACCCCTGCAGTCAGCTGGGGCACCCTACTCGAGGTCCCCCAAGTTTCTTGGGTGGTGACCATGGTAAGGGTGTTCTCGGTGGTCACCCTGAGACTGTGGAACTCCCTCCCGGTGGCAGTCCATCTAACCCCGCACCTTCCCGCCATTCAATGACAATGTAATACCTGGCTGTTCTGCCAGGCTTTTGGTGAGGGAGATGGGTAGTGGGTGAGAAGGTTGGGTTGGGGGGTGAGATTTCTGTCCCACTCAGTATTGTATTTTTATAAATCAGGTTTTATATTGTGTTTTATATTATCTTGTATTTTATATTGTATTATTACAATATTGTACACCACCCCGAGCTGCCTTTTGGCAGGAGGAGGCGGGAGAACAAGTCTCAGTAATAAATAAATAAATAATAAAGTGGTTGTGTTAAAACCCAATTCACATGTGGGTTGTTATAAAAAAAATATTGGAAAAGTGACAGAACACTTTTATACTCTTGCTTCCAACACTCTGTTGAAAGACAACCGGTGCAGCCACATGAGATACCTACCCCTCTCTGGGCAAACAAGCCACTGGATGCAGTGGCTTGTGTGTCCAGGGGCTGCCAGTGTTTGCCTCATCCTGAAGTAGGGCGAATGTCTGTTTGCTCGACCACGTGTCCTCAGAGAACTCGTAAAGATGTATCGCAAGCAGCCTTACCACGCATGGGGTAAGGCTGCCTTGCCCACCACGTAAGTCTTGTTCCTCAGGGACTATTACATAATTGCTGTAATTTACGGTGCTGAAAAGGGTGACAGTCTGTTTATTCTTCATTTTGACGGTTGCAAGTTTTAAAATGTAAAACAGTTTTTGACATTTTAATTCATGCCTGATTTTCTATCACCCATGTATTATAAATGTCAGAGGTTAAAGAGAAGCAGAACCTGAAGCTCTCTGGAAAAGTCTGAGCAGGCCTGTGACCCAAATCAATTCAAGTGGTACAACTATATTCTAGTAATGTAGAGCGTTGACTTAATTCATACTGTTACTACAGCTCACTGTTGGAATGTGTTGCACCTTCTTGTGCTGTGCTTCCCAGCTAAACAGATGGGGTTGATCTCTGAGATTCCTGGAGGAAAATGTATGTTTTGGAAGTTCCCAAGCTTTCTCTTCCTCCCCACTGCATATTTTACATGCATGTAAGCTAAATTCATCTCTGGTCTTAATTTCATTGATTTAAACCTGGAAAGGATTTAGCTGTATTTATTGATAATTGAAGTTCTTAGGTTAGAATTTTCTTCTCTGATGCTTAGAGCATGTGAATATGTAGACTACTACTTTGCAATCATTACCTGTGGTTCTCAATAACTTTGTGATAGTACTTCTGAGGAGTTTGTGAGGGTAGGTATCAAAACGGAGCTTGTGTGTTCACTGGCACATAGCATGTCTCTGGAATAGCCCAGCATTGACTTCTGGCTTCTAGTCTTATTAACCAAAGCAAAAAACTTAACAGTTTTAAAATACACTTAAATGTACAACAGCTTTCTTAAAATACACACAAAAACACAATTCAGTACAATTACAGTTCAAAACACCTTCCACTCCATGCATTGCAACAAAACATAAACGCCAAAAAACATAGAAATTAATTCACAATTAGAGCAATATTTAATATTTTATCAACATACATTTAATATATATACTAAATTCCTTACCATACATACGTCGTTTTTATCAATAACTAAACGTGCACATTTTACAATTATGAAACTAATTTATTATCATAATTTGACAAGGAACAATTGTGTCAGACTAATTTAAGTCTGTTTCTACATAACTTCATTGTGTACAACCAACTGTATGTCTACACTCACATTGTTTACTTCATTGTATGAACTGTACACAATTTGTATACATGTAAAAAACAGACTTAAATTAGTCTGACACAATTGTTCCTTGTCAAATTATGATAATAAATTAGTTTCATAATTGTAAAATGTGCACGTTTAGTTATTGATAAAAACGACGTATGTATGGTAAGGAATTTAGTATATATATTAAATGTATGTTGATAAAATATTAAATATTGCTCTAATTGTGAATTAATTTCTATGTTTTTTGGCGTTTATGTTTTGTTGCAATGCATGGAGTGGAAGGTGTTTTGAACTGTAATTGTACTGAATTGTGTTTTTGTGTGTATTTTAAGAAAGCTGTTGTACATTTAAGTGTATTTTTAAACTGTTAAGTTTTTTGCTTTAGTGAATTTCTTGGTTTTTTGGGAGGTGGCTTGGGATGTTGTGGGGGGGCAGGAGCTAGGGGCAGGGTTTGGGGGGTCAGGTAAGTGCACGGGATGTTGCAAGGGGTGGTGAGAGCTAGTGGTGGGCGTTGGGGGGGCAGGTGTGGGGTGTTTGTTCGTGTCTGTGTGGGCATCTGTTGGGGGATGTGTGTGTGTGTGTGTGTGTGTGTGTGTGTGGGGAGATGTAGGGGTGGGGTGTCTGTGTGGGGGGGATGTGGGGGTGTCTGTGGGGGTGGGTGTCTGTGGGGGGGGCGGGGGGGAGAACTAACGTACAAGGGGGGCACTGGCTAGTGGGCAGGGGGGCGGGGGGAGAACTAAGGGAGTGCCCCCCGTGCCAACCACCTGGCCCCCCCCACAGACACCCACCCCTCTGCATTTCAGTTCCCCGGGTGCCCACCCTCGCACTTCCCTCCCCCGCTAGGCAAACACACAGACGCAGACTCTTCTCTCCTCCACTCTCTCATAAACACACACGTGTCCACTTTTCTCTCTCACTCTCACAAACACGAACGCACGCAGACTCTTCTCCCCTCCCCTCTATCACAAACACATATGCACTGTTGTCCCTCACACACAAAAGCGCACACACACACACACACTCTCATTGTTCTCACCAACAATGTGACTGCCACTTGCAGCATCACAGGAGGTTTAGGAGGGACTGTAGAGTTTTTCAAAAGGTCCCGCAACAGTGAAGGACACATGGGGGCCCGCCACCATCTTGCTGTTCCTGTCTGGGTATGATGGGAAATGTAGTCCTAGCATACACAGACAAGAAACATGTCGGTAGCCCCAGTGTCCCTAGTGGGGGCAGCAGAACTTGCAGTACCAGGCCAGTGAGGGGGGAGAGGGCCGGGGGACCGGCGTACTTCCTCTCCCCACATCCCCTCCTCCATAAGCTGCCAAGCCTGCCATAGCGGTCGGGGAAAGGGGGAGCCCGGGAGTAACAGCGTAAGGAAAGTTATGTGACTCTGCTTTTTAAAATCACGTAACTTTTATCAGGAGCCAGCTCTGTCACAAAGACTTCATGCTGTAGTCAGTTTCATGTATATTAACCCCCAACCCGGCCTCACTCCCTACTTTTGACTCCATATGAAAAGTCTGCACCTTTTGAAAAGTTGCAGACTTTTAAAAGTACAGAGTCAAAAGTGACTTTAAAAGTACGGAGTAAAATGTTTGTAAGTTTTAATACCAAGTGAAAAGTTTGTAACTTTTGACAACTTGCAGACTTTTCACTCAGTATGAAAAGTTGCAGACTTTTGACAGTACTTTTCAGTTTATGAAAAGTCTGCAACTTTGCATAGGAGTGAAAAGTCTGCAACTTTGCATAGGAGTGAAAAGTCTGCAACTTTGCATAGGAGTGAAAAGTCTGCAACTTTTGAAAAGTTGCAGACTTTTAAAAGTACGGAGTCAAAAGTGACTTTAAAAGTACGGAGCCAAAAGTGACTTTAAAAGTACGGAGCCAAAAGTTTGCAAGTTTTCATACCCAGTGAAAAGTCTGTAACTTTTGTAAAGGTGCAGACATTTCACTTGCTCTGAAAAGTTGCAGACTTTTGAGTATGAAAAGTCTGCAACTTTTCATAGGAGTGAAAAGTCCGCAACTTTTGAAAAGTTGCAGACTTTTAAAAGTATGGAGTCAAAAGTGACTTTAAAAGTACAGACCCAAAAGTTTGCAAGTTTTCATACCCAAGTTTTCAAAAGTTGCAGAGTTTTGACTCACAAAAGTCTGCAATTTTTCATAGGAGTGAAAAGTCTGAAACTTTTGAAAAGTTACAGACTTTTAAAAGTACAGAGCCAAAAGTTTGCAAGTTTTCATACCAAGTGAAAAGTTTGTAACTTTTGACAACTTGCAGACTTTTCACTCAGTATGAAAAGTTGCAGACTTTTGACAGTACTTTTGAGTTTATGAAAAGTCTGCAACTTTGCATAGGAGTGAAAAGTCTGCAACTTTGCATAGGAGTGAAAAGTCCGCAACTTTTGAAAAGTTGCAGACTTTTAAAAGTACGGAGTCAAAAGTGAATTTAAAAGTACGGAGCCAAAAGTTTGCAAGTTTTCATAGCCAGTGAAAAGTCTGTAACTTTTGTAAAGGTGCAGACATTTCAGTTGGTCTGAAAAGTTGCAGACTTTTGACTCAGAAAAGTCTGCAACTTTTCATAGGAGTGAAAAGTCTGCAACTTTTGAAAAGTTACAGACTTTTAAAAGTACAGAGCCAAAAGTTTGCAAGTTTTCATACCAAGTGAAAAGTTTGTAACTTTTGAGAACTTGCAGACTTTTCACTCGGTATGAAAAGTTGCAGACTTGTGACTGTACTTTTGACTGTATGAAAAGTCTGCAACTTTTCATAGGAGTTAAAAGTGTGCAACTTTTCAAAAGTTGAACACTTTTAAAAGTACAGAATTAAAAGTGCGCAACTTTTGCAAAGTCACGTAACTTTCCTTATGCTGTGTTTTGCCGGTCAGCAGCTCGGGTTGCTACCTTGTAAACAAGGTTATTTGTCATTCTGAGGGGGAGAGTGCTGTTTATACTGCGGGGCCCCAGCTAGCTCTGGCTATGCCAGCTCCAGCAAGCTGTGCTGACTCCACTTTGCCTGGGAGCGGGGGGCAACGCGAGTGAGGGCAGGGCGGGGGGGGGGGGCAGGTATGCTTGCCTTGCAGCACAGTGCACAAGCCAGGGGGAGACTACAATAGTCAGCGTTTACAGAGTTCCGCTCCTCAGCGTTGCTAATTACAGAGCTCACAGGGGGAGGGACGCAGCCGCTTCCCTGCTCACCGACAGGAGAGAGGAGCTCAAGTGCGCATGCGCGAACCAGCAGAACTGAGGTTTTATCAATAATAACTCGGGTTTGGCTGCATCAATCAGTATAATATTTTAGAAGCAGTTGTTATTGATCCCATTCTCGAAGCCTGTGAAGTTTGGGGGCTCAACTCCTCCAGGGGGAGGAGATATTGATGATTCAAATACAGGAGGCCAGTAGGGACGCAGCCGCTTCCCTGCTCGCCGACAGGAGAGAGGAGCTCAAGTGCGCATGCGCGAACCAGCAGAACTGAGGTTTTATCAATAATAACTCGGGTTTGGCTGCATCAATCAGTATAATATTTTAGAAGCAGTTGTTATTGATCCCATTCTCGAAGCCTGTGAAGTTTGGGGGCTCAACTCCTCCAGGGGGAGGAGATATTGATGATTCAAATACAGGAGGCCAGTAGGGACGCAGCCGCTTCCCTGCTCGCCGACAGGAGAGAGGAGCTCAAGTGCGCATGCGCGAACCAGCAGAACTGAGGTTTTATCAATAATAACTCGGGTTTGGCTGCATCAATCAGTATAATATTTTAGAAGCACTTGTTATTGATCCCATTCTCGAAGCCTGTGAAGTTTGGGGGCTCAACTCCTCCAGGGGGAGGAGATATTGATGATTCAAATACACGAGGCCAGTAGGGACGCAGCCGCTTCCCTGCTCGCCGACAGGAGAGAGGAGCTCAAGTGCGCATGCGCGAACCAGCAGAACTGAGGTTTTATCAATAATAACTCGGGTTTGGCTGCATCAATCAGTATAATATTTTAGAAGCACTTGTTATTGATCCCATTCTCGAAGCCTGTGAAGTTTGGGGGCTCAACTCCTCCAGGGGGAGGAGATATTGATGATTCAAATACACGAGGCCAGTATGAATTTTGACCACAAGCAATTAACGTTTAAGCAGCAATAACTTTTTATTTTCCTGATGGATATTTTTCAAACTTTGTGGATATGATGGTCCTCACAATTTACAGCCATGATTAAATTTTCAGAAACGTAGGTCAAGCGGTTTTTGCAAAATTGGGGGTTCAGCAGTCGCCTGTTTATAATGAAGAGTGGCTGTACATTTAAGTATTCAGGCAGCTGCCACTGCCTGAAAATATTGAACCTAGTAGACATGTTCTCCATATTCATTACAGGCACTTTGCTCATATCAAAGCTTTTGCAAGGAGAATGAGAACAAGACAGATATAGACAAATTCCCCTGTATCTGATTAGAAACTTGCCTTATATTAGGTTTTGGGGTGTGAAAATGAAAACCTATTTCTTTTATGATGGGACTCTAAGATCAGTGATTCTCAACTGGGCATGGATGCTGGTAGGGGACACGAGAAGAAGCACAGCTGGCAAGCCCCTATCTCCACTCTTACTGAGGTAAGGGGGATTTCCAAAATGATGGGGTAGCAATGGGGGGGGGGGAGAGAGAGAGAGAGAGAGCGAGAGAGAGAGAGTGCGAGCAACAGCAGGCCAGGAGCTAGGTGTGTTTGAGTGTGGAAGGAGGAACCTCAACTACCAGAGACAAAAGGACACAGTTTAGAGCAGTAGTTCTCAAACTTTTTAAAGTAAAGCCTGATTTCATTAATATTCTTATTTTGAAAACCCTCATCTAAGTCCCCATGAATTAACAAATTCCCTTTCATGGATCAGTCCATCACACCTCGGTCTGTATTGCAGCACAGAATTTTTTAATGTAATACTTCTAAATTACAGAGCATGGAATGGAAGAATAAGTCACTTTCAGTCATTCAGCATACAAATTGGCATGCCACTTGTTCCGTGTGCAAGCAGCAGCTTTGTACAGTAATAATGCACAGCATGCAGACCCCAAACTAGTAGTTTCTCTGATCAAGGACCTGTGTTCATTGTGTTTTCCCCATTGCCACCAATGGAGAAAATGCAGTGAACATGTGTCCTTGGTTATTGACCAAAAATATCACATTTTTTGCATCATTTTAGATTTTAAAAACCTGCCCAATAAAAGACTTTGGACAGATGTGCTACAATATAGCTACATTCAACAATAGAACAGAATGTAAACAATACCTTCAAAGAGAAGGACAAACACAACAAAAATACAGGTCTTCCAAAGTCTCTTGGTACACCTTGTCACCTTTATTGCGTTCCTGAATAGACCAGCATTAAAGGCAATGGCAGTATCAATTATACACTGACATTTAACCTGGAGGTGTACAGAATAAGGAGCTTCCAAATTCTAAAACTCAGATAAGACATGACTTAGACACAAGGTGAGTTACATGTATGCACTGAACTTCTTTTGCTTCCTCAATAAAGAGAGGGTTAGATGAACCTCTTGCTAATCTACAACAGACACACTGACATCCAAGTGAGCTTAAAATGCACAACAGCAACATCAGGGACTTTAAAAACATGGCTTTCCCTAACTCTTTCAAACCACTATATACCTAGCATTTCACATCCCAGCATAGGGCTAGCCTAGCTGTATAGCTCCATCACTGACTGTTCTTTGCAGGATACAGGACTAGGTTGTTTTCCTAGCTGACTGAACTCTACACCTCAACCTCCTCATATGCATCTGCAGTATGTAGGACCACGTGCAAGGCCTATCACTGTGGTACCAAAAGAGCACACATGTACTTCACAAGCCAGAACTGGTCCAGCAGTATGAAATGTTCTAAACAGCTACTGGGGGAATGAATGGCTCATGATCTCCATTAACATGATGGATGAGTCATTCAATATCTGTACAGGTGAGTTTCCTCATCCCCACATTCTCTTCCCTTTATTTTTACAGTGGAACATTTTGGAGTGAATTTTCATTTCCACGCCTGTTTCACACGTTGGTTGTTGAGTGAGTGGTGGAGAAATTCTCCATGCGGATCCTCACCAGCTTCCCAGGCGGGGCAGGCGGCAGGAGGAACTTGCAGGTGAAGACTTGCCTGCAGGCCTTGCGGAAATTTTCTGAGAGGAAAGCATAGATGATGGGGTTGATGCAGGAATTCCCATAGGCTAGGCAGTGAGAGATGATGCGGAAAGTGAAGGAGATATTGTTCAGAGGGAACTGTCCAAACTCTGCCCACATGGCGATAATGTGGTGTGGGAGCCAAGAGATCAAGAACACGGCCACCACCAGGAGCACTGTCTGTGCAGTCTGAAAAAAAGACACAAATACATGTTATGAAATATGGCCAGAACACCAAACTGCCTGTTCTAAGCATTAGTTATGAATGCCATCCTTACTCTATTACAGTCAATGCGAGTTTTGCCTTTGGCTTCACTGGAGTCAAAATTGCAATCCATAAGTTTGCTTATCCCCTTCTAGCAATTCTTCAGACATTGACTATCCCTGCAGCCAACCTACCAGTGGTGAAGTCCAGTACAATGAATCCTGTTCTTTAAAAATTGATCAAACTTGCAAAATGTTTGTTTCGAGTCTATCCATGGGACCCTGCATATTGATACCATCATTTTCCAGCTGTATAATGCTTTGCATCCAAGCCATGATAGGTATACAATAGGCAGGTTTTGCTTCATGCTGTCCCCCAGGATAAATTAAGCAGCAGCTGTGTCATGAAATACAGTGACGTGGTGGGTTTGTTTACATTAAAGGGAAAGGTCTGTTTTAAAACCAGAATTAGCTAATGGACTGAAGCTTAACTCATTTAGGAAAAATTCCAGTCAAATCAAGGCCAATGATAGGGAGAGACTAGACTGTGGACAAAGCAGGATGTGGAAAGCAGCAAGGGTCTGGCCTATAACTGCTTCCCAGACAGACAAGAGCCACCACTATACTGAGCATCTGGTACAGTACTGCATCACCACCCTCAGCATGGCATCTCCACCCTCTCCATGTGGAGAACAGGTAAGAGCTACTGTTGCTTTTCCACTCTTCCCTCCCAGGGGTGGGGATGGACTTGAACAGGGAAGCTTCTACTATAAATCTTTCTATAGCTCTACTAGGCATACACAGTGCTTTACAGTCCCAGATTTGCAGAGATAGGTGGGCTTACAATCTATGGACAAGGGTGAGGGGAACACAGGGACAGACACATATTCCCATTTTACAGATGGGGAACTGAGGCTGAGAGATTGTAATTTGCCGAAGGCCACTCAGTGACCTCATGGCTAAGACAGGATTTGAACGCCTAAGTCCATAATCTTCTCCACTACACCACATTGGCTCCCTAGGCTAAAACTTGCTAAGGCCACACAGTGATTTCATGGCTTGGACAGGATTTGAACCCTGGGTTCCCAGGTCTAAGTCCAGTACTTTATCCACTACACCACACTGGCTTTTTTGCTGAAGCTATTTCATTCCTACCTCTCCCTTTGTTCCCCTCCACTCCACCCAAATCAAAGTAGAAACAATATTGGCAGCAGCATACCTCTCAACATTTCAGGCAACCACAGGGACAACTGTGGCTAATAAGCTCCACCCCTCAGAGTATAAGCTCTAGTTCCGCCCTTCACATGCTTACACACCTCCCAACATTCCAAGGACACAGAGGGACAGAAGATCTCCTGCTTATCATTCCATCATCTCCCCATCGTCCTCTCAAGTGCTTTTCCTGGGAGGCAACCAGGAAAGAGATATCTGAAGCTTGAATACTGATTTTTTAAAATCTCTCTTTCTGAGCACCAGACTGGTGACAGAGGCATACCTCTCAACAATCCCAGTTTAGGAAGGACCATCCTGCTTTTATGGAAAATCCTGTGGTTCAACATTTTGGAGGTGGCTGCCCTGGACTGGACCAGGTGACTGGGCTGCCACCACTCCTGGATCTACCCCTCTCATCCCCAGTTAGGGGGACTGCTGGATGGGGAGTGAGTGCATGTGTGTATGTGTGGGCATGACAATGCATGTGTGCATGAAGGGGGGGAGCCTATTGGGCGAGAGGGTAAAGCTTATATTCTGAAATGTTGGGAGCTAAGTAGAGACAGCAAATTACACCAAAGGCAGCCGCAGTGGCTGGGCTGTCTTCCATTCAAAATAGATAAATGAATTGATAATCAATCAGGATGTACTACTGTTTGGAAAGAGGTTCTTTCAGCAATAGGAAAATTTGGGCAATTGGGAACTTTACCCTGAGGTGAAAGTGATGAGATGATATTTGATTGACACTTTGAGATAAAGATTTACTTGGGAGGTAGTTTTGCATCTACATTAAAATGAAGTCTGAGTCACACTGCACACAGCTTTCCCCCTTGCTTTGCATGGCGTTGGGAATATTCCTCCAGTCCTGTTTCTAGCTTGACTGCTTCAAGATAGCTCAGGCTAGTGCAAAGCCACTTCTGCCTGTTGGATGGTTAATGGCCTGTTAAATGAACTGGCCCTCTCATTCCTATGTGTTTTTGACAAGCTTCCATATTACAGTTGGCTCCCGAGTCCCATTTTTCCAAATCGTTATAGAAAGACCAGGGTGTGAACCTTGTTCCTGGAGATGCGGCATATGTAGTAACTTAATACAAGGACCTTCTTACCAAACACAAGGAGAGGCAAAGACAATCAGACCAGAGAAGATCAGGTGACTTTTAAAACAAAATATTGTAATTAACTATAACAATATTATGCTGATTAACAGCACCACACAAATTACCGTGATCAGCAAATTCTCACAACAATTCCCTCCTGTCCCCACATTTAGAACTGAACAATTACTCACTCACAAATTCTAGGTTAACAATTAGTCATAAAACATTTTGGTGTCCCAGTCCCTGACGCACACAAACTTCACAGGTGATGCTCTTCTAGGATTCAGTTTCTGACTGTCCTTTAAATACTCTTGATGGTCCTCCGTACTTTAATTTTACATGCTCCCTGGTTACATGCTCCCTGCATCTGGTGACTTGCTTTTTGTCACCTGGTCTCAGTCTTGGTGAGAGAAGCGCATACCTGGCTCTTCCTACTAGGCCCAGCTGGCTACATTCAAATCCCCCCTGCAGATAAATCCAAAGTCAGTCTATTTCCACCCAGCTAGGTTAGGGGGGGGGGGTTTCACCATTAATACCCCTCCTTGACGAAGTTTCAATCCAAGTCCCTCTTCCTCCAGTTGTCTGGCGCTCAGCCTGGTTCCCCTTTTCCCCAGCTTTTCTTCAAGCAACTGACAACCTCCAACCACTTTTTCCTGGTCACATTCCATTCATTCCCCCCTCCATGCTCAGGTTGCAGCCAGAGTAGTGCACTCTTCCAAGTTCTGAGTCCTGCAGGGCAGAGTCACTGCACGTATTAGCAAAGCAGCATGGGAGAAGCTCACATTGCTACCACATACTTCTCAACACCCAGTCCCTATTTAGGAGGAACAGTCTCTCTTTGGATCCTGAATCCCATTGTCCTTCCTGCAGTTGTTCTTTCAGGAGAAAGAGACATAAAAAGACTGGTTTCAAGCCTTAGGCTGCTTTTAGATGAGCGCGCGGTGTGCTTGCGCTTGTTTTCAAAAATCCCACGAGACGGGATTAGATGAGACACTGCCGTGAGTCACGCGCACGGGAGGGGGACGCACATTCTTTCCGGCCGCGATTTGACCACCTCTATGTCTGACCTGGTCAAATCGCGGCCGGAAAAGAATGCGCGTCCCTCTCCTGTGCGCGTGACTCACGGCAGTGTCTTGTCTAATCCCGTCTCGCAGGATTTTTGAAAACAAGCACGAGTGCATCGTGCACTCGTCTAAAAGTGGCCTTAGATACCTTTTTCCCGGTTGCCTCCTAGGAAAAGCACTTGAGAGGATGATGGGGAGATGATGGAATGATAACCAGGAGATCTTATGTCCCTCTGTGTCTTTGGAATGTTGGGAGGTGTGTAAGCATGTGAAGGGCGGAGCTTATACTCTGAGGGGTGGAGTTTATTAATCACGATTGTCTCCCTGGTTGCTTGAAATGTTGGGAGATATGCTTCTGCCAATACTGTTTCTACTTTGATTTGGGTGGCAGGGAACAAAGAGAGAGATAGGAATGAAACAGAGGCAACAAAAAAACCAGTGTGGTGTAGTGGATAAAGTACTGGACTTAGACCTGGGAAACCAGGGTTTAAATCCTACCCAAGCCATGAACTCACAGGGTGGCCTTGGCATTACTGCGCATGATTTGTCTCAGGAAAAAAATCCAGAAGGATAAGCATGGACAGAGTTTGTAATGCGGGACACACACACACCCCCCCCAGTTTTGCCAGTAATACTGTGGTGGATTGCAGAGCTGGATCCCCCACAGGATTGTTGGCACATATGCATGGGGGGGAGGAGGGAGGGGAGTCCCACATTACAAACCCTGCACATGCTTTGCCTTTGGATTCTTTCCCAGAGGCAAATAATGTGCAGTAAGTTACATGGGGAAAATGCCGTGTGTCTGATGGGGACTGGAGAAAGAATTCAGTAGTATGGAAGTTGGCCATGGTGCTGCATGAGAAGATCCTGGTGGAAAAAAAGGACTGGATGCCTAGAGACTGGCTTGCTGCAGCATCCTAGTGAGAGGTTTTACACTGTATATTTGGATCTTAATATGTCTAGACTGCTTCATTGTAAACAAACCTGCGCTTGGTGGTGGAAAGTGGTTGGAGTGGTGTGGTTCATTGGGGGCCCTGATCCAGACAAACATTATAGCCCAAGGCCACTTACCACACTTCTTTACACAGCTGGATCCAGATTAGTGTAGACTGTGATTGTACAGGGCCTCATACAGAAGCCCCCCAAAAACTGAAATGACACCATGGGTGTTTTAAACAAGCAGGAGGGAGGGATCTGTGGCCACTGAGGGACACAGCTGTGGAGCAGCCACTTAGGTGGAGTGCATGGGGAGAGTTTCTAGTGGGCAGCTCCCATGGTGGCCACTGCTGCCAAGCAGGCAGCCTCCATGCACTCTTGCAGCCACCGACCGGCCCCACAAACAACTCATATAGGCAGCCATTCCCCCACAAGCCCTGCCCAACTGCTTGCCCCCACCATGACATGCAGCTGTGGACACCATGGAAAGATGAAGTCACAGCAGTCAGTAACCCCTTCTTGCCCATGAGCTCAGGAGCTTCTGTAGCTGCTGGCAGTCCAGGGTAACAACGAAGGCGCATCCTGAGCCGGACATGCAGGAAGCTTCTGTCCTCCATGGCGTTGGCTCCTCTCATGCATTGCAAGGGTTGGGGTGGGGTGTTGTGCTTTGAGTCAATGCAGTTTAGTTTTGTATTTCATGTACCTGTCCTTTAAGGGTTTCCAGCAGGTCTGTGGGTGGGACCAGGGAGAGGTCTAGGCCGTGGATCTGTCTGTTAGTGTGGGTGGCCGTCCCAGTTCACAGAGGCCGTGGATGCATCGGCACCCATTGCCACACACTTTTTGGCTTGCTCCACACAGGCCACTCTGGATTTTTCAGCAGTGTCCCATGAGTGGGTGCCGTATGGCCACTCATGGGAGCGTGCATCCCGCCCCCCCTTCAAATAGCTGTTCGGATGAGTGGTTACTGGGTGGCCACGTGTGGTAGCATCTCATTTAAAAACACCCAAGAGAAGTATGGGTCTCAAACAAGGAGAGGGACAATGACATTTCAGGAGTGAGGATGATCCCCAATACATGGGGCCTGTGAATAAATGAGAAGTAACAATAGGTGTGCAACATATGGGTTTTCATTGAAAGAAGCCCCAGCTCCTGAAGGGGATTTTTTTTTAACATCAAAAATTAATTACAGTAACATTTTCCATTTTCTATTGGCTGAGTCAGTGTGCGTCTGTCAAACATTCCTATGTTACGAGGGGCCCACATGACCATTTTGTTGGATTGTGCAAGTCACAAGTAAAAGCCCATTGCAAACCCTGAAAGCTTAATATGGGGCTTGTCCAGTAGGGGGACGGTCAGGGGATGAAACAGGTTTTTTTCTCTCTCTCCTTGTCTCTTCTCTTCTCGCTGTCCTCCATCTTGTCCCATGCCGTCTGTACAGTATGGATGCACGTCTTCTGAGTTCTTAGTAAAGTTCTGTTTTGAAGAAACTTCTGCTGTGTGTTATTCAACAGAAAGCTAACGCTACAATACATTTTTCACAGGGTTCCAACTTCCCTAGAACCAGCACTGATTCTAGATTATACTGTCTCCTTAAAATTGAGTCAATTTCAGAAGTAAAGCTACAGAAATGCACCCTCTCTCTCAAACTATGTACTTTTCTTGGGTATTTTTATTTCTTTTCTTACAGAAGCATATTCCTAGTTGCCGTACTAGTTTAAGAATAGATGCAGCAAGAGAAATGGAGCAAAAGACATGTCAGCTAAACCCAAACCTTCCTTCTAGCTTGATAATGTGCAGTGTAATACACTGGCCTGACACAACCTCAGTGACCCAGTTGTGAATGTAAATCCCCATTATGTGTTCAAATAAATAACCTCTAATTATTTTCCTAGAAAGGGGATAATTTTCTAATGGACTATGATTAAATGTTAGATATATCCTGTACAAGCTGGTACCAACTCAATTGCAGAGCACAGCAGAGCCACATCAGGACAAATGAACATTTTGTATTTGTCATGACTGAGACAGGTCCAAAATTACTATCTGGGTTGAACTGATTAAATTACCCAATAAAGTTAGCAATACAGCCCTCTTCTGATGTGCTAGTTTGTAAGTGAGAAATGTGTTCAAATGCAAGCTAGAGTTATTCAGTATAGATCTTTTTGCATCTGAAATAGAAATATTTACTGAGACGGGGTCATGTAAAGGATTTTCACTAGTAGCTATGGCATATTCACATGAAGTAACTGGCATGTAACCCAGAACGTACACACTGCAGACAAAGTTCTGGGGGAAAATCACAGGGACAAGACCAGTTTATTCTCACTAAAGCACCTGCTGCTTTGCTACCCTGGAATATGCAAGGGTTCTGGGGGAAATTCCCTCAGGGTATCTTGCAGTAAAATATTTTTGGGGCATGTCCAGTTGAGCAGACAGAGATTACCTCAAATTAATTCATGCCTCTAACTTTTAAGTGCCACTGAAATACACTGGGAGTTTTTTTGTTTTGTAAGGGGGCAGCACACCCATGGTTCTTGCTAAAACGTGGAAACCTAGATTTTAACAAGGGAAGCCATTATCAGGAAGTGCTTTACATTCGACCTTCTGCAATTAAGCCCCATAAAAATTGCCTTAGCTCTTGCTTCCAAGTTTATCACCAAAACTCCAGATCCAGAAACTTTGCCATGCACAGCTAGCAGAAGTTGACAGTCTTGATTGATGAAGATTTCATAGCAGAAATACCAAAAATGCATTTTTCAAGACCTATTGACTGAATGTTAATAGACAAACTACAAACATGTTCTAAGGTGTAAAGATACAATAACTATGTCTCTCTTTCTAGAAGATATCTGTGTATTGGAAAAAACTCTGTCTCAGAATATTTAAGTCAACTGGGAAATTCAGTGGAGTGTACAGAGTACACAGTGTACAGTGTACTTGGGCCCTTTTCTGTGGTGTGAGGATACTAGTCCACAGAGTGCCTGGTGGACTGCCATTTGAGTGAAAGTTAGCCCCAATCTTTAACACAGGGAACAGAGGCTCAAGCTTAGAATGAGAGGCTTCCAGTTCAATCCCTATGACTGATGACCCAGTCCAGTGATATTGGGTTACACCAAGTTTCCCAAATAAAAATACTGGTTCAAGGCATATGAAAAAACAGGCTCCTGTGCCTGTAAGGTGCATGGGTGTGGGGGCATCCAAGATGTGGGTGGGTCAACACCTGTGTTGACACGCTCAGCGGGGATCTACCCCATTATCCAGCCGCTTGGACTTCATTAGCTCCTTGGAGCCTACGGCCGCGCCAGATTGAATAGTGACTGCGGGGTTTATTATTATTATAAACATTTATATAACGCCAGTCATGTGGCCTGGTGCTGTACAGAACATAGAATTAGACGTGGACCCTGCCTGTGGCTTACAATCTAAAAGACAAAAAGGGGGGGGGAAGACAGGGAGAGGGTACAGTGGGAGAGACAGGGGAGAAGACAAACAAACATTCAAGCAGATGTGAAGTCTCAGGTGCGTATGCTTGGCTTGGTTTACAGAGAGGTTGGTGGCAGCAGTCAGCAGAGGAGGGCCAACAGTAAGAGTAAGGGGAAAGACTAACAGGCATTGGGAAAGGCAGCAAGGAAAAGGTGGGTTTTGAGGAGGGATTTGAAGGAGCGGAGGGAGGAGGCAAGGCGGATGTGGGCAGGGAGGGAGTTCCAG
>QEPC01006915.1:305065-316325 GCA_003113815.1 Sphenodon punctatus | reverse complement strand
GTTGCCATGGCGGCCATGAACTCCCGCTCCGCCCCAACAAGGCCGGCATCGGCATGGACGTTGAAGTCCCCCAGAACCAAAGTCCTGGGGGAGCCCAACACCACCTCCGAGGCCAGGTCCGCTAGAGCGGTAAGGGATGCCGCCGGGCATGAAGGGGCCCGGTACACCAGCAGCACCCCTAACTTGCCCTCAGCCAAATCGATCACCACGTGCGATCACCAGAATTGAGGCCCCTCTTATCGGAAAGCCCGTTTGGTTCATAGCTGCACCATGATTGGCCAGCCCGGGGCTCAGAACAATCGGGCATTGAGTCTGGGGCGTCAACCTTACAAATGAAGAAACATTGGGGGATGGGCAAGCTCTAAGAACTGTAGCTAGGGCTGAACTAACAACTTGTGTCCTTGCCAGAGTCTGGGCGACTGGTACCACAGGAGAACTCCTCCCCGAACTAGTTAAATCAGAGGCGCTAGAATGACAATGATCCGGCTTGGTTAAAACCGGGGCCACTGTAAAAGTGGTCCCACAAGCCGAAACTGGAATAGAAACAGAAGCAGGGGGAAGTTCAGTTTGGGCCGAATTTCTTATCCCATGACCACCCAGGGTATCCTGTGTATTCCCTACATTCCTCCTGAATTGCTGAAGGGAGTCAGGGTATCCCACCCAAAAAGCTGGAGTTATGGGCAAAACCTGAGGCACAAGTGGTAGAATTCCCTTCTTAACAAAGAGGTTTGCCATGTAAACCCCCCAGAGGCTAAAATAATAAGCATTAAACAATAGCCACTCTACTGTGGCAGGCGAACGAAAATAAATAACTAAACGCAAAGCACTAGCCCTAGCCGGCAAATAATAAAAACGAACTATATTGGACGGTAAAAAAGAACAGCCCAGGATAGTAGATATGTGGTGAGCAATCTGCAATTTCGTGTCCCAGGGAGGGAGTACTCCAGATGATAGCGGGTAAACTGTAATGGACAACGCATCAGTTGCTGGGGCAGTAGCCCAGTCCTCTTTGATAGTCGAGGATAAAACCCTGGGGCAGGCTAAACCACACGAGGGAGTTGTCTGGGTTGTCCGATCCACTCGCTGATGGTCCATAGCAATCTTATGCCCTCTCAATTCTTTGACGCAGTCTCAAATCCTGCTCATCTGATGTTGGAGGGCATGGAGTTTGACGTCAATCCCATCAACTCGCTCCAGAAGTGCCCTATGGGCTTTTGCCTGCAGAAAGCAGTCACTAGGCTGATCCCAAGTCTCCTGGGTCACTGGGATGGCAACCCCTGGGTTGAGAATAGAGCCCCTGTAAACAGTAGGAGCTCCCATGCTTCCTGGAGGCCCACCTGGGGAGAGCTCCCTCTCCCTCAACTGGGGAGGGTTTGGGGTACCGTAAGACTCCTGAGAACCCAAGGCAACAGCTCTGGGGCTAATTGGGGTACCAGATGGCACCTCAAGAGGTCCCCCCCTTCCCAAAATAACCTGACCAGGTGGCCTCCATGCCCCCCTAATCTCCATAGCCTCCCTGCCCTGGTTCAGAGAGGGAAACAAAGGCATGGCAGAGGCAGAGGGCAACTCCAGAACTAAATCCCCTTGCCCACCTGACCGAAGGTCCGAAACAGAATTTATCCCTTCCACAGCCAGAATGGGTGAAGGCTGGAGCTCTATCTCATCTGGTGGATCATGAAAAGGGGGAGTTATATCTCCGGGGAGAGAAGCCTGGGGATCCGGAACAACCCGAGGACATCCCTGGGCTTTAGCAGCCATGGCCAACCATCTCTCTCCCTGCTGCTTGAAGGCTCGGGCGCACTCCAGCAGCGAGGGGTCTGGAGAGACTGGCCTAGCTGAACATAGCAACCCTGGGCCATCTCCAGGAATCCCTACCCCCTCACTTCCAGATCCCAACAAGGGGGGGGGGATGAAATACCCATACCAAGAGCCAAGGGAGCCCATCCTATACCTAGCTTATCCAATGGAGAGCTCGGGGGTTGACATGAACGCCCATCCTGCTTGGGCATGGGGGAGGCTATCAAAGCAAAACACTCAGGCAGTTGTTGCTGCCTAGCCCTGTTCCTGGTGGTGACCCCAGTATCTTGCCCTTCCTGGGCATTGAGGGCCCTAGGAATGAATCCCCAAAAGAGATAAAATAAAATAAAATAAGACCCAAAAAGGACTACAAATACAAAATATAATATAATATGTAAAGTATAATATAACTCTTCAATCTCACCCCTGGACCCGAGCACTACCTCCTTCACACGAGTCCAACAGCGCGTTGGGTGCCCTAGCTCGGCCAGCGCCTAAGGCCACGCACACAAGGGCATGCCCTTGTGCATGCGGCCCTTAGGTGCGCGGACCCGGGCACCTGATGAGGTAGCTCCTCCCCTCGCACAGCTGCTCCCGTCGCCAATTCAGTTGGGCTCACAGTGACCGTGGTGATTCCGGGGTTCCTCTAGGGTCAGGTTCTGGACCCAATGGCTCCCTCCTGACTGGGCTATGGTCTGCGGGGCCCAGGAACAGCAAAACTAGGCAGGGGGACAGACGGGGGCTCCGGCGCCGCTGAGCAGCATGGAAGTTTAAATCACCCGGCGAGGTAGCTCCTCCCCTCACACAGCTGCTCCCGTCACCAATTAAGTTGGGCTCACAGTGACCGTGGTGATTCCGGGGTTCCTCTAGGGTCAGGTTCTGGACCCAATGGCTCCCTCCTGACTGGGCTATGGTCTGCGGGGCCCAGGAACAGCAAAACTAGGCAGGGGGACAGATGGGGGCTCCCCAGTCTTAAAGCAATCTTGCTCTTTGAGGGATGTCAGGAATGGGCAAGATTCCTCTCTGGGAGGAATTATACGTACTTTGCCTACTGAGGGAATGGGCGGACGAGACCTTGCGGGATGCGATCAGAACAAGGAAGGGAAGCTTAGCCCCCTCAAGGTACAAACTTCTCCCTTCTTGGGACATACACTGAGATCTCAATGGGATTTGATCTCAAGGACTGTTGCTCTTTTATTCAGCAGTATCTCTAAAATGGGAGACTCACTTCTATGGGTGAAGGAGCAATTAAGAGAAGTTTCAGCCAATTTAGCTCTCTTGCTCCCAAGAGGGGAAGATGAAAGCAACAGTTCCACTTTTCCAAAGGGGACTAAGACTCCTATATATGAGGGGCCTTCTCGGTACACCCAGGTCAGGAATAGAGCTTTGGCCGGGGAATTTACCGGTAAGCAATCAAGGCTGACCCGCTCAATAATAGAAAATGGATTAAAGTGAGACCACTCAGCAGTGGGGTTATTCCCAATTGGGGAAACCCTGCTATTGCTGCTACTAATCTATCTAATTTATCGGGAGTGAAGGTGACAGACTCTGAGGTGCTAAAGGCAGAGTGCTTAAGAAGGGGAACAAGCTGGGTTTGTGCCAGACTGTTTTTTGCCTACGACCATTTAGTTAAGGGAATGTTTAGGGCAAGAAAGCAATTAAAATTCAGAGGCATTTCAATAGACAGAGCTTATGCGGATAGAGGTAGTCTGGTGAATCCTTGGCAAAGCAGGCTACCTATGTCAAATTATTTGCCCCAGTCAGAGAGAGTGCTTCTTTAGGTAGCAAACTTCTGGCTGACTCCACTTTATGTATGGCTGGCACCACAGACAAGTCCATGGGAAAGCATCAAGTTTTACCCATGGAACGGGAGGAGGGTAGATCCTCCCCTGAGAGGATGGTGCTGGATAGTCAGGCGGCTGATGAACTCTGCCGGGGGGTTCTTGACTCTCAAGAGAGGGAGGAGTCGACAATCCCCTCCCAGGGACTGGTTGGAAATAATATTGTTCCCTCTGATCCCCTGAAGATGGAGGTTGAGATGGGGAACTGCAAGGGTTTACACCCCGTGGTGGACATTATCAAAGATTTTTTGCAAGATAGCTCAGGAGGGGTTGGTACACTCCCTTCCCCGGCTCCCTTCGAAGGACTTTCAGTTTTGGACCAGGATATACTGGTACAAAAACTGGATTGTAGTAGAAGTAAACTTATTTGCCCAACCCTTGAATATCAAGCTAAATCCCTGGAGGATGCCAAAGTCTACCAATTGGAACATAGGGTAGAAGTATTGACAGCAGCTCACTACTTAGCAGAGGACGAATTGGGTGTTTCCCTATCTCCTCCTAAGGAAACACAGAGAAAGATCGACTCAGAGATGTGTATGGAGGATGCGAAGTTGCTGCCTTGCCAGCCAAGGAAAGATACAGGAAGGAAACTGGAGGGTGCCTGTTTGATTCCTTCCAGTGATTCTTCGAATGGTCCAGACATCCACGATCCAGTTCATAAAGAAGCGACTTATTTAGGGAAGAAGGAAATATCATCTAGTCTGATACAGGACCATTTGTCTAGTTTGTCCCCGGCTTTCACAAGGATAGAAAATGTACTGGGAGGGGGGATCTGCGCATGCGTCTAGGCTAGCAGCTGGCAGTCACCTGGGCTCTGTACCCCCCAGCTCTAAAAGCAAGTCAAAAACTAATTTAAGAAAAGAAAAAAAAACCCAAACAAGTTGGAGATGACTGGGAGGAACAAACCTCGCCAAAAGCTGTCACAGGCAAATGCCTTGGAAAGGTTTTGCCACAGAAGCCAAGTCGCTGAATCAACGCAAGCAAGGGAGGCTAGCAGTGAAGAAAAAAAAATGATGGCGGCAGCGGTGGCTGAGCGGGAACCTGAAATCGACCAGGCCTCCTCAGGCTCTGAAGGTGAGGAGGGAGAAGGGTCTGGAGCGCATAAAAGGAGAGCTGAGAAAGACAAACCCTGTGGTAAATCAATGCAGGGGAACTCCTCAGAGCGGCATAATATCAGGTTACAAAATGCTGGGATACAGCAGGAGGGGGAGTGAGGCAGCGGGGGAAAAAGCCTGACAGCGGAGGCAGAGCGGGAAAGTGAAATAGACCAGGCTCTTTGAAAAAGGAGAGGAGACAGGCTCTTTGAAAAAGCTGCTCAGACAGATGAAAGATGAGCTTAAAGAAGAGATGAGGCAAGTAAAACAAGCAGTGGAAACAGGCAACAGGAAGCTGGAAGGGATAGCAAAGAGGGTGGAGGCGGCTGAAGGGAGAATATCTGAACTGGAAGATCATTCCCTCTCCACTCAGGAACAGTTAGATAAATGGAAAGGTGAGACTGCTTTCCTATTAGCAAAATGTGAGGATCTGGAAAATTGCTCAAGAAGAGGGAACCTGAGACTGAATGGAATAAAGAAGACAGGAGGAACTGAAAAGATAAATGAGATAATATGGGATATGTTAAAAGAAAACTTTCCTGATGAGGCACATTTACATGCTGCTCCAATTGAAAGGGCCCATAGAACAGGGCGCCCACCACAAAAAGACACAGATCCGCCCCGCCCAATACTGGTCAAATTTTTGAGCTATAACACTAAAGAAGGAATTCTTAGAGCAGCCAGAGCCAAGAAGAAATTACATTTTCAGCAACAGGCAATAAGAATATTTCCTGACTATGCTGCTGAGACAGTAAGAAAAAGAATGAGATGGAGCAAATATTTTGGAGAGCTTATTGAAAGAAATCTTGAGACCAAGGTTGCTATTTCCTGCTAAAATGATGATTTTTGAAAACGGAAAGAAGAAAATATTCGAAACCACAGAGAACAGTCATGTCCTTAGATTATAGACTGCTACCTGATCAGCTGATGAAACTGAGAGTAGAACATATGGACTTTGGGCACTGGCTCCCAGGTACCTAACCAAACGAACCTGTCATTTGTAGAGTTTCTCAGAAAGCCTCTGGACAGCTTAGGTTAGGCTTACTTACTACTCTGGGTAAGCAGCTACCAACCCATGCAGTTGTCATTCATCATGCATCTGCCCTTCCACCACTGGTCTGAGACAGGGAGCTGAGATGAGGGAGAAAAACAACACTGGACAGGATAGAATGAGTAAGTGGCAATTCTATGAGCTAGATGGAGAGGTGCGATGGTAGGACAGTGAGCACAGACTCCACAAGGCATCATTTTAACAGTCTTTATTATGAAGTAACTGAGGTCCTCCTGGCCTAGGCCCCAGCTGGCTACAGTCAGTCTCATCCAGATCCAACCAGCATTTCCTGGTTCCCTTAAAGGGGAAGTCCACCACAATGAGAGTCAGGAAAAGTAGTTAATGCAAGGGAAAACAACATGAAAACCTAAGAAGGAAGTATGGATAGGGTTGACACCTCTCACAGTTTGATCCCAAGACTCCCATGGGCCAAAATGGGAGTCTCACGGTCAAACCATGGGATATGGTAATCCTGTCTCTTCCTCACTCATCTCTCCTGTGCAGATTTATCTTGCTTCTACTAAAGCCATAAATGAATCCTCCTTTCCTTGGGATAATTATTTCGTTTGTTTCAAAAACATGGACCCCACTCCCTGTGAGAGTGGGTCTGCAGAAACAGCAGGTGACAATAAGGGGTGCACTACAGCACTAGTGAGTCACCTGGTAACAGCATTGCCAGGGGAGTGTAAAGTGCATAATCAGAAGTACAGAGAACAGCAGAGGAGTCTGGCTGATGATGTCACCACTCAGACAAAATGGTAGCAGCTGTGGTTATACAAGGGTTCCAACTTATAGCAATAGGGCGACGGGAGAAAGAGAGACAGTTTAGGAAATGGCACAGCTTCCAAGTGGACTGCAATGCATGAGGCAAGGCCTACAGCCACCTGCCCTTGATAAGGGGATAAAACAGAAACCATACCTGGACTCCAAGGAAGCAGGAACAGGGACATTCATGTACGGTAGACTGGTAGAGCATTTCAGCCCTCTTGAGCAGGACTTGAGCAAAGAGGAAATTTCAAGACCTTCCACCTTTAGAGAGCTGCCCTTAAAGGGTTGTGCAAAGACAGGAAAGGGGATCCAGCACTGTTACTCCAGAGCACAACCCCTAGAAAAAAACACCATCTGTTTGGGGCTCCAACCAGGACAACCCCTCGTAGAGGCAAGAGTGTGACATATTAATTTTGTCACACTCCTGAAAAATAGGTGTGGATTTTTGTTGTTGTTGTTGTTAGACAATTGCCTCTGCACCCCACCCCCAAGCACAGAGGTGGAGGGCGTGGGGCCCCTTGCCACGCCCACCTAAGGAGGAGGCAGGATGGCGGGGTTTTGTTTCCCGCCAGGGGACTGGAGCCGGACCCTGAGGCGGGAAACGGGCAGTGCACAGGAGGTTCGGAACCTGGCCAGGGTTGCCAGGCAAGCCAGTCTGGCAGGGATTGGCTAGGTGAGGCATGTGGGCCCTGCCTGAGGGGCAGGGCCCATGAACAGTGGGAGAAATCAGCTCCAGCCCCACTTACGGTCTGGAGGTGCAACAAACGGCAGGAGGTGAGGCTGAATAGGGCTGTGGTGGTGGAAATATGCCCAGTGAGGGTGGTGGAGGCATACCTCAAGGTCCACCAGGTGGCACCAGGCACCATTTTCAGGCATGCAGGGGGTCAGCAGGTGACCAGGTATCAGTTCACGGTGGTCCTGAGGATTGCGCTGTCCCACCTTGGGATGCCACCGGCAGCATATGGTACACATTCCTTCCACATAGGGGCTGCGAGCTTTGCTGCAGAGAGTGGGATGTCCGATCAGGGTATCCGGGAGGTGGGTCGTTGGAGGTCGGGGGCATTCCGGACTTACATGCGGGGTGCCCTCCCTCCCTGCCAGTCCTAACTGTCCTTTCATCTCCCCAGGTGTTCCCCTGCTGCGCCAGAGGCAGGTTTGGATCATCAGCCACAGCCTGGTGCGTTTGGCAGGCAAGACAACCGGGAAGACCGGATGGGGAACCCAACTGGGTTTATCAGCTCAGGCTCAGATCCAGTGGAGGGGCCGTGGTGACATGAGGTGGCAGCAGCTCCTGCTGGCGCTTCATGCCCCTTTCCAGGGCCCCTTGCCCAACATCCTGGTAATACATCTAGGTGAGAATGACATCCCCCTCTGAAGGGCGTCCAGCTGATTAAGAACATTAAGTCTGACCTGTGGGAAATTAAAAAAACTTTTCCCAGTGGTTTTAGTCATTTGGACCGATCTCGAACGGATGTCATGGGGCAGTGGGATATACCCCCAGGAGATTGATAGGACTCAGAGGACTGTTAATAGGGACATGGTTAGGTGGCTCATGGGTTTAGGAGGTTAGCATATAGATACATGGCCCCTGACGCATAGATGCTCGGCCCTATATAGACGAGACGGAGTGCACCTGTCACCTGAGGGAAATTATCTGTACTTGAGAGCCCTGAAGGGGGTGCTAGTTCACGTATTAGATAGGTTCTAGAGATAGGGTGGGGGTAGGGTTTGTCCGGGTAGTCCTTGCAACCCCTTAGTGGCAGGGATCCAGTACTGTAAGTTAGAGTAGTTTAGAGGGGTCATAATTAAGAGTCATCTCCTTAAGGGATGGGGAGGCCCACCCGCTGGAAAAGCAGGGTATGGCAAGCGGTGGGCAGCCTCCCTGGGAGGGGTGTCGTGCGACGGCGGTAGGGACAGGTATGGTCCCCCGTCGGCAGGCATCTTTATCCTTACTCGTGTTCGATGGAGTTGGTCCCCCTCAACTGCGGCTGTGGCCGCTGGAGGGTGAGACTGTTGGGGTGGTAATCAAGGGTACATTGAACCACCCCCCCGATTATCTGTTTTGGGTTACTGTTTAGTGTCAAGTTCAAGTACTGGACCTGCATCGCACTAGACGATTTACCCCCACCCAATTTTTTATTGTAATCTGGTTTGAATAAAGAGTACGGCCGTTTAAAACCCAACACTTGTGTCCTGTCTCCTTCAGTGCATCGGCAAGTACTATTTTGAATTGCACTAACTCAAACTCAGGGAGGTGAAAATCTAGTGGCCTTCCCCTTTTTAGAACACAATGCTATACTGAAAGTTTGACATTTCCCACTCAGCTGATCCCAACATGAGCCTTGGAGAGTTGTGGACTAATTAAGTGATCTTCTTCAGAATGCTCAGGGCAAGGCAATCAGACTGCCCAGGAGTAAAAATACACATGGAGTGACTGCCAGGGTAGCTTTGTGATGAGCTTTGCATATTAAAGTGTCTTCTCCTTTTACAGATATGCCTAACCCTGGGAGGTAATATAACCCAAACCATTTGAAATAGGGAAACTCTCTCTTAGCTCATAAGAAATATTGTCCAACACAAATCTGATATCCCAAGGACAAGGAGTCTATTGCATTTCTGGCCTAGCCCAGGCATAGGATGACACATAAGTGACAAGCAAGTTATTTGTGTTGCTTGTATATACTGGCCTGCCCATGTGCACAGCAACACAGGCACATGCATCTATCACGGACCTACTATGGCTGACCTGCAAGTCAGCATAAACACCAAATGGAAACAATCTGTAAAATCTACTCTCAGTTTCTAAAGAAGTTGCTGCATCCTTGATGGGTTTAAAAAGAAGCTTTGTTTTAAACTAGGGGTGAGAAACCTCATGACCGCGCACCAAATGCGGCCTATGGCTAGTTTTAATGGAGCCCCTTTCCAGTTCTGGATCTGGCCCCTGGATTCCATTTCTATTTATTTATTTAAAACTCTTATACCCTGCCCTCTCTGACCACAGGCAGCTCGGGGCGGCTTACAACATTAAAAACAAAATAATCATCATAATTCAATTAGAATTCAATTAAAATATGACATAATATAAAATCCTCCCCATCATCCCATCTCCCCCCCTTCCCTCCCATCCCCTCCCTCCCTCCCTCACCCGTCCCCTCCACCAAATGCTTGGAGGGACAGCCAGGGTTTACAAGCCTGATGAAAAGTCAGCAGGTCTGGGGCCAGGCGAGCCTCCTCCGCGAGGGAGTACCACAGTCAAGGTGCGGCCACTGAGAATACCCTATTCTATAGTGGCCCCCCGATTTACTCAGGAGACCTCAAAGAAGGCACCCCCAGCAGACCGCAGGGACCAATCCAAGAGCCGGGGAGTGAGGCGGTCCCACAGATAGGTCGGGCTGAGGCCGTGTAGGGCTTTAAAGGTGAGAACCAACACCTTGAATCAGGCCTGGAAGAAGATAGGCAGCCAGTGCAGAGAATGGAACACTGGTGTAATGTGCTCACTGTGACCCAACCCCGTAAGGAGCTGGGCTGCCACATTCTTCACCAGCTGCAGCCTCCAGACCATCACCAAGGGTAGCCCACGTAGACTGTATTGCAGTAGTCCAGTTGCGAGGTAAGAAAAGCTTGAATGATGGTGGCCAGGTCGGAGTCCGAGACATAAGGCTGAAACCGCCGAACAAGATGTAACTGGCGGAAAGCCCTGTTCTGCCACCGTGGAATACAGGAGCACCCCTAGACTCCACACCTGGGAGACCAGCAGTGGACAAACCCCATCATTGATGGGGGAAAGTTACACCCACCACACTCCCCACCAACATTACCTCTGTCTTGTCAGGATTCAGCTTCAGTCAGCCCTGCCTCATTCAGTCCCCCACAGCCGTCAAACACTGGGAAAGCACAGAGACTAATGGGCCTGGGTCCGATGAAGAGAGAGGTACAGCTGAGTATCAGCATATTGATGACAACTCACTCCGAACCACCTTACGACCTCACCTAATGGCTGCATGTACACGTTGAACAAGAGTGGGGACAGAATAGAACCTGTAAAAAAAGCTGGACTGCAGTGGCTTGGAATTCTGCTCTCTGTCTTTGGTTAAAAATAATTTTATCAAGTCCCTATGGACTTTTTCAATTTTTGTTAAAAGATTTGCATGAAAATTCGTGGTTTAAAGCCATTGATAAATATCTATCAAATTTGGGTTTTTCCAAAGACTACTTTTTGAATAAAAATTTGAGAGCAGCTAAAGCCGAGATCTCCCAAAGAATCTGCGACCTGGATAGACAGAGGGATATAATGACCATAACAGATAAAACCTATTTATTTATTTATTTATTTAATTAATTATAAATTTATATCCCACCCCTCCTGTCGACAGGGCAGCCCGGGGCGGCGAACAACATTCAATAATTTAAAAAACCAAACAATTTAAACAATTTAAAACAATTTAAAATACAATACAATGTGGGGAAACCCCCCACCCCCACCCCTACCCCTCGCCAAAAGCCTGACGGAACAGCCAGGTCTTACATATGCACCGAAACAGCAGGAGAGTGGGAGCCAACCAAGTCTCCTCTGGGAGCAAATTCCACAGCACAGGGGTGGCCACCGAAAAAGATCTAACATTGGTGGCCACCCGCCTCACCCAGGGAACCTCCCAAAAGGCCCCCACGGACGATCTCAGGGGTTGCACGGGGACATGGGGAGTGAGGCG
>QEPC01006915.1:251973-304952 GCA_003113815.1 Sphenodon punctatus | reverse complement strand
GCTCCCTGCGACCCGCACCCGTAAGGAGACGGGCCGCAGCATTCTGCACCAGCTGCAGCCTCCAGACCAGCTTCTCGGGCAGCCCCACGTAGAGCACATTGCAGAAATCCAGCCTCAAGGTGATGAAGGCATGGATGACAGTGGCGAGGTCGGAGTCTGAGAGATACGGCTGAAGCCGCTGGACAAGATGTAATTTCCGGAACGCACTCCCCACCATGGCCACAACCTGAGATTCCAGGCTGAGCCACGAATCAAGGAGCACACTCAGACTCCACACTTGAGAGACCATGGGAGGGCGAACTCCCCCAACAAGAGGAGATTCAACCACCCCCAGGTCCCCCAAGCCCTTGCCCACCAACATCACCTCCATCTTGTCAGGATTCAATTGCAGATGGCTCGACCTCATCCAAGCCCCCACAGCTGACAGGCACTGGGAAAATAAGGAGATGCATGGCCTGGGTCGATAGAAAAGGAGAGGTAGAGCTGCATGCCCTGAAACCCTCTCATGATCTCCCCTAACAGCTGCATATAGATATTAAACAAGAGGGGGGACAGAATGGCACCCTGCGGGACTCCACATGTGAGGTCCCAGGGGGAAGACGTACACTCCCCCAAGGCCACCCGGTGAGTTCTCCCGGTCAGATATGAACGAAACCAGTCCAAGACCGTTCCGCCAATTCCGGCATGGTCCTGTAGGCAAGTCATCAACACCTCATGATCGACTGTCAAACGCAGCCAAAAGGTCTAGCAGGACCAGTGAGGTCTGACGACCCTGGTCCAACGCCAGATGGAGATCGTCAACCAAGGCCACCAATGCCATCTCCGTACCATACCCAGGCTGAAACCCAGATTGGAAGGGATCAAGGAAACCGGTGCAGTCCAGATGTTCCTGGAGCTGCTGTGCCACAGCCCATTCAATAACCTTCCCTAAAAAGGGAAGATTAGAGACCAGCCGATAACTGGCAGGAGCATCAGCATCAAGAGATGGTTTCTTGAGCAGGGGTCTAACCACAGCATCCTTTAGGCAGTCAGGCACCCTGCCCTCCCAAAGGGAGGCACTAACCACCCCATCCAGCAATGGCTGTAATGTCTCCTGGCTAGCTTTCACCAGCCAGGACAGGCACAGATCTTGCTCACAAGTGGTGGTACGAACAGATCCCAACAAGGACTCCACATCGGCAGGCACCACCATCTGAAGCTGATCCCACAAAACAGGACAGGATGGGGCATCCATAGCCCCAAGATGATCCTCTGCAATAACTGCGGAACCGAAAACATGGCGGATGTGAGCAATCTTATCTACAAAGTGCTCGATAAACCAGTCACAGCGGTCACTGGATTGCTGTAGGTCCAGGCAGAGACAGGCAGGACTGACCAAACCTTTCACCACCCAGAAAAGCTCCACAGGATATAACTTTGCAGATGCATTAAGGGCAGCAAAGAACTGTTTCTTTGCTGCCTGCACCGCCACAGCATAGGCCTTTAAACCGCTCTTATGCTGCAATCGATCATACTGGTTGCGAGTCCGGCGCCACCGGCTCTCTAACCGCCAGGATGCATGCCTTAAGGAGTTTATGGTCAGACCACGACAAAGGCTCTACCCCCTTAACATCTACTAACTGACCCCCTGCCTCAAGGCCGGTGCAGAAAACCAAATCCAGTGTATGTCCCTCCTCATGTGTGGGGCAACAGATGATTATCAGATGATTATCAGGTTACGTTCAGTGGGTCCCAGATATTGGACATATGGCAAACTACCTAACCCTTCCAATATCATTTCGTAGTAAATATCTGTTTCTCTGTGCTCGGTTTAATTCCCTCCCTTCCAAGGTTTTGGAGGGCCTCCACTCAAAAATGCCTTATGCGCAGTGTCTTTGCCCATTTGATTCCCAGTTTACGGAATCAACAGAGCATATTTTATTTCACTGTCATTTATATGATCAATTGCGAGTTCAGTACATGGAAACTTTTTTGAACAGATGTCCCGGAAGATCAAATGCTAGCTTAATTATTACAGCTCTTGCTGATACCTCCCTCACTTTGACCATAGCTATTGCTGCTTTTTTGCAGCATGCATTTTGTTTGCATAACAAGTTCCTGGAATTTAAATTCCCAATGTAGGGGCATATTTTGGGTCATGACATTTGCTCTTGTTTATAATCATCCTGAGCTCTCGTAATTATTAGTGTTTATCCCCTTATATGGATTGTTTAATATCTATAATTACATCTAGGGTGACCAGGGTGGGGGGTTAGGATGACGGTGGGACCGGCCCCCGGATACAAGTTTAAATTTTAAGTTTAAGGTTAAAGTTTAATTTTTATTTATTTTACTTTATTGGTGTATGTATATGTACTAACAATACTCTACAAGTCCGATATTCTATTTACCAGCCAGTTACGAACAAAGTGCCTGTTCAGCGAGGCGTTAGGCAGGGTTGCATTTTGGCCCCAGCCCTGTTTAACCTTTATATTAATAATGTCGTGGAGGCTCTTGATCAGATTGATTCCCACCCACTGAAATTTGGCAACCATAGAATTACAGTTATGCTGTACGCTGATGACACAGTTTTATTGTCTCAAACATCAATTGGCTTACGCAGAAGTATGACGAAGTTTAGTCAGTTTTGCCAGGAGGAATCTTTAACTATAAATTATACTAAGACCAAAATAATGGTGGTGGCTAGATCCAGGAGAGTGTATAATTGGAAAATCCAGAACAATCCAATTGAACAAGTTCGTTCATATAAATACCTGGGGGTTGTCTTTGCGAATAATGGTAGTTGGCGTACTCATTTCTCCTCGACAACTCTCCAGGCGCAAACAAACTCTAACACCATTCAGAGCTATTATTTTAGTCATGGAGGAAAGTTAGTGACACTGGCGCTGCACTTATTTAGAGCCAAAGTTTTGCCACAGTTCCTATATGCCATCGCCATCCGGGGTTTTCCGTACTTAGACAGACTGGAAAATATACAATCTAAGTTTCTTCGGTCTATTATGGGCCTACCTAGTACCGAGATGCACCCCTCTAGTGCTTTTGCGAATGGAGACTTTTTCTCCCTCAATTAGATCTAAGGCACTTTTTCTTATAGTTAAATTTTGGCTGAGAACATCATGATTCCCTCCGGAGTCAGACTTATTATTTGCTCATTTAGTAAAGCTTGGAATGAGAGATGTTTGGAATAATAGGATTGAGGCTGAGATAGCGAGATTAGGTTTTTCCAAGGCCTCACTCTCAGTGTTGGGCTTCAAAGCTGCAGCAGAACTCCTCAAAAGGAGGACAGCTGACCAGGAAGCCCAGAATGACTCTGGCTTATTGGCATCCCAAAAGGTGGCTGTATTGTACCTGGAACTTCGCCTACACTCTATGGTGGACCATTACCTATTTGGGTGGATGGAATATAATTTTAGGCAGGCTCTAACTCTTTTCCGTATGGAACTTTTTCCATCAACTGTGCTCGAAGGGCGATTTAATAAGATCCCATGGGAAAGAAGGTACTGTTCCCATTGTTCAGACTCACACCCTGAATCTCTAAAGCATGTCCTCTATTATTGCCCTTTTTTTTCATGAATTCGTAAGAAATTCCTAACAACTTACCTGAATGACAATCTAGGAGGGCAAAATGAGGGCTGCCTAAAAAAACTTTTTTGTGGTAACAACTCAGAATGTTCAAAGCAGACTGCTAGGTTTTGCTTTCAAGTTTTGTGCATTAAGCAGAACCTTTTAGTGTGTAAAGTATAGGTATAACTTGTGAATGAATTTCTCTTTAAAACTGTAAATTTAATTTTAATTTATTTTAACTTCTGTTAAATGAAGATGTAACTTGAAATGGTCCTGAGTGCCTATTCAATAAAATATATTGATTGATTGATTGTATATATATGAGGGAGACAATCATGTGTTTGAAGTGCCACTCTTTGGCTTCACATATGTTGAATCGGTTCATGTATATGATAAATAGGTTTGCTATGACCTTTGGTTACACATCAATAAACAAATTTGAATTTGAATTTGAATAGAACCTTGCGGGACACCACACGCGAACTCACAGGGGGAAGATGACTTATACCCCAGCACCACCTTTTGGGTCCTACCAGCTAGGTAGGAACAGAACCATTGTAAAACCCTGCCACCCAGTCTTGCCCGCCGCCCGGCCCCTCAAGTGAGTCACCAACAGTTCATGATCATCCATGTCAAAAACTCCAGAGAGATCTAATAGTACCAGTAAGGTCAAATTCCCTGGTCCATCTCCTGGTGCAGGTCATCAGCCAAGGCCACAAGCACAGTCTCAGTGCCATACTCTGGGCGAAATCCAGAGTGGGAGGAATCTAAAAAGCTGAAGCTATCTAGATGTTCCCAGAGCTGCTGAGCCACCACCCATTCAATAACCTTACCTAAAAAGGGAAGGCTATAGACTGGGCAATAACTGGCAAGCGAATCAACATCAAGTAATGGTTTCTTGAACAGAGGCTAGACCACTGCCTCCTCCAAACATTCAGGCACTCTGCCCTCCCGAAAGGGAGGCACTGATCACCTCCACCAGCAATGGCCCTAACGTCTCCTGGCAGGCCTTGACGAACCAGAATGGACATGGATCCAATTCACAACAGGTAGATCTAACTGCCCCCAGAACATTCACAGCCACTGTGTCAGGACTCACCGTGGGCGGCTGTGGGGACAGGGTCGCCGCTGCCTGCCCCGTCAGGCTTCCGAGGACCATGGAGAGTCAGGAGCAGCTGCAGTGGAGGTGGGGCAGACCAACCCCAACCCGCGCTCACATGACAGTGCAGGGGAGGAGCCCAGCAGCACCGAGGCTGAGCCTGGCAGGGTGGAGTCAGGGAAGCACTGCAGAGCTCAGCCCGCCTGCGTGTGCGACTGGGTGGGACACCTCCAGTATAAGAGCTGCCGGTGATCAGCTTGCTGTATGAACTGGCCCAGGAAGACTGTAGTGAACCTTGGAGTTTGGATCTTGAAAGTTGTGAGACTGGTGAGTGAAAGGATAAGTGTGTGTGGGTGCATTGCTGATTGTGTGAGTGATTGTGTGGAATACTTAGCATTGCGGCCCCTTCTTCCCTGCTACTACCTGGTCCCCCTTCTGGAATGTGCCCCTTCGTGAGTGTTGACCTCTTACCTCCCTGTTTCCCCCGTTCCTGGAGTCTCTTTCCCCCATCCACACCCTTTGCTGCACCCTCCTTCCCCTGGCATGCTCGTGTGAGTGTGTGTGTGACAGAGTGTGGGCACCTGGAGCTCTATACTGTGATCACCCATCCCTGTGATGATCTGGCCTTCTTCCGTAAGGAAGCTATCAGGTCACACAAGATCCTGAGGAAGTACTATTCCACCGCTTGGGTGCTGAGCTCAGTGAGTGAGATTCTGAATGCATTGTACCCCTTTCCTCTCTCCTCCATACCTTCCCCCCTCCCTTACACCCTGCTGGCAGCACCTCCTGAAGCAGATCCCATGAAACCAGGCCAGACAGGGCTTCCACACCTTCTGACTCTCTTCCTTCTGCAGAAACTACAGCACCGAAGCCATGGTAAATCCGAGTGATCTTATCCGCAAAGTATTTGACAAACACGTCACAGCGGGCCCTGGAAAATTCCACGTCCAGGCGCAGGGAGGCCAGACTGACCAGTCCTCTCACCACCCAGAACACCTCCACTGGATGAGACTTTGCGGCTGCTATGAGGACAGCAAAGAATTCTTTCTTTGCTGCCCTCATGGCCACGGCATAGGCCATAAACTAGCTCTATGCTGCAACCTGTCAGCTTCAGCCCAAGAACGGCGCCATTGTCGCTTTAACCGCCGCCCTTCCTGCTTCAAGCACCGCAGTCCTTCAGTAAACCAAGGTAACCTGTGGTGTCGGAGCTGGGAGAGCAGATGCCTCGGAGCCATCTGGTCGATGGCCTCAGCCAGCAAGGTGTTCCAAGCCAGAACAAGGTCCTCAGCTGAACGGCTGTCGAGATCAGAGGACAATTCCCTCAGAGCAGTCCAGAACAGATCCAGTTCCATCAATTTCTGGGGGCAAGCCAATCAAATAGGCTCCGCACCTCTCCCAAAACACTGAAAAAAGGAGCTCAGGGTGAGGGAACAGAAATGAGGGAATGCACATAAGAATATGGGACAAATCTATGGGACCGCTCCATGATTTGGACACTCCTCAAACACAACCCTTAAGCACACTTGCCCCCAGCTTTTATTTGGCCCTTGCAGTTTGTACCGATTTTCAAAGTGCCCCTGGGGGGGTGGGGGAGGGAAGGTTTCCCAACCCTATTTTAAACCATGAATTGGAGTGAAAAGCTAAAGGTACAGTGAAGGCTGTATTGAGCTTCCTACATGACTAATTATTGCATTATGAGAGATTTGATTCCTGTGGTTCATAAGGAGTCAGCTGAGAGTTTTCCTTAAAACTGCTTGTTGAATTATTTGAAAGACAAACCTTGAAAGTATTCTAATAACTCATTCAGACTATGTTTCTCCATTAGCCACTTATTTTCCATTGATGATTATAATATATCAGCGTAATAATATTTTGAAGAATTGAAAAATATTAGCTGATAGTACTTCATTATTCTCTCTTTTCTAGTTTCATATTGGAAAAGAACTACTTTCAGATTTTGTTTCTAATTAAAAGGCCACTTTTCCACAAGTGCTTTCTTCCCGCAATGAAAGTTGTAGCACTATCAATTTCTCACATGAGGCAAGAAGGGGGAACCCATCACACTTCTTTAAGTTTGCGCTACTTTACTTACCATAGCATGATGTCATCGAAGAGGCAATCGTAATCTCTTGTCAGTCTTCAGACGGACAGGGATTCTCACTATTGCTCCTGCGCCATACTTGAAAAACCTCGCCCTTCTAACATATCCCTACAGTCAGTGCACTCCTCTGCAGCATCACTTCCAAACACTGGGGCCACTTGCCCACATTATCGGGGCTGGCGATTCTCCCAGCAAGGAATCTCCTTACCAGGAAACTTACGCCAAGCTCAACACATGGGCATGGGTCATCAGCTGGGTCCAGCGGCTTTTTTTCCTCCAAATGTCAGGGCTGGATTTCAAGCCCTAACATTCAGAGGAAAAAAAGCTGCTGGTAATGCTTTCGCCCCCGCACCCATGCGCGGAGCTTGGCATAAGTTTCCTGGCGGGAATATTCCCCGCCGGGAGAATCGTCAGCCCCGGTAACATGGGCAAGTGGCATGGAGCTCCAGAAGGCACAACAGCAGTCACAAGAGAACCTTTCAAACGCTCAGAAATTCCCACTGCTATAATTCCTGGCTTTGTAAAAGTAGGTTTGGGCTGCCCTGCTTTGTGCTACTTTAAATCCCCTGTGTTTGCTCTGCTCACTCGAAAGAGTACAGTCACACAAACACTTATCTAGTGCTAAGCTTAAAGTAGCACAAAAAAAAGTCTCATGGGAAAGCAGCCTAATTGTGGCTTATCTCCTCCAGCCACTGAAGGCTGAATGATAGTTCTTTGTAGGGCAGAGATCTGATCTTAAACACTAAAACACATGTAGTCTCATTGAGATCAGTATGCTCTCTTATGTAGGAATTTGTGTGATGGAACCAGTGAGGGGCCCTTTAAGGATTACCTGCTTTTCTTTCTGGTCCTGCCCTATCCAGAGGGCTATAAAGGCAGCAGATGCAGAAACTCTGCCAGTCTGCTATTGTTCAGCTACCAAGGATCTAACATACAGGTCCCTTGGGAGACTGAGCTGGTGCTTTATAACCTGTGGTGTTGCGACCTAAGGCCAATATAGAGAGCTATATCTAATGAGGTGAAATCCAGTGTGAATCTGCTAGAGCCTGAGGGGGTCAGGTGAGCAAGAGGCTGCAGCTCATTGGCCTTTCTCCTGTATTTATTTCCTGTTCCTGCCCTCCATTCTAGCCTGCTTTCTGGCCTGCTGGCCAGCCAGCTTTCTCAGCATCTCATACCTGATCTTGCCCTGCTCCTCTAACTTCTTGATGTCAACCCTTTGACCTGAACATTGATCTCAAACCCTTGGATTTTGCATAATCCAGTACCAGACCCCATATCCTGCAAATGTGACAGCTACAGGCTACGGAGTGAGCAGGAGCTAGGCAAGGCAGGTTCATGCAGGGAAGGGAGGGGACCCCAGCTGTAGGAGCAAGTTCAGTCTCTGAAGTAGTTGAGCAAAGAGGCACTAGGAGGGTAGCCGAAGGGCTGCGCTGCTTCGTAATAAGCCAAGTCTTCACATAGGACTCCAAGAGTTGGCATGCTATTGCTTTAGTGATGCTGCCTCAGTGTAACCCTCTTGTCCCTAGTTGATCCCAGGGCTCAGTTTAGACTCCAATAGTAGGGGGGCTGGGGGAGAGGGGGGACACACAAAAAAAGCACACAAAAAACCACTTCTTCCAATAGACATTCCTGAAAATGTTTTATTGCTGGAAGAATGAGAAGGGATTGCTCTGTGATGGTTTAGAAAGTTTATTATGAAAATCATTGAATTGCTCTTAATTAGAGCTCTCATGATCTTAGATGCACTTGAGTTCTTAGTGTACAAATCCAGATGCTTAAGACTCCTTTAAAATGCTGCTCTCTTCAGAGCGAACTCAACAAGTATGTCATTTCTGCAAGACATAGTTCTGAAGACAGTCCTTCATGCAATTAAATCTTACTCTCCATTTCCTGAGGACAGCCAGTCGGCCAGAATCAGGGTCATTTAAGGTCCCACTAAGTATATTAAGAGGTTTAGCTTCAAAAAGGGAGCTGCTTTGCTTTGAGGGGTTTTTATTATGAGTTTAGATTTATATTCTGCTTTATCCCAAATGTCTTACAACAGTATACTGAAACCTATATAATAAAAATCACATGTTAAACCTCTTCCCCACTCCAACAACCTGAACTCTCCCACACTGCTCCCACTCCCCTGCCTTTCACTTGTGGGAATCTCCTTCCCCCACCCTTGCTAATCTCTTCACCCAGCCTGTTACTAACCTTCCCTCACAGAGGGGTTGTGGTGAACCCATATTCCTCTCTTCCAACAAATTCCCATAAAATGCTAGGGATGTGTGAACAGAACCGAGTTCGGAAATTCGGTTCAGTTCAAAAGTTCGGTTCAGTCGACTGAACTATTTGAGTTTGGTCGAATTCCGAACTTCCGAACTGAGTTCGTACATTCAAAACTGGGTTTTTTGGCCTTCCGAACTGGTTTGGATTCGACCGAACAGTTTGGTCGAATTCAAGTTCGGTTTGACAGTTCCGTTCGGTTGAACGAACTATTCGAGTTCGGTTTGAACTCCGAACTTCTGAACCGTGTTTGCACATCCCTATAAAATGCCATCCTACCCACTTCCAGGGGAGCCCCTTTCCCCACCTAAACACCTTCCAGAAAAGAGATGTTGAAGCTAAAGTCTGCCCCAGAATCCCCCCCCCCACATCAGTGACCCCAGAATCATGGGAAGTATGCAGAGCTGCTCTGTTAGGCCCCACTTCTCCACTAGCCCCTTTTCCTGCCTGATTAGGGCCAGATAAGCTTGGGGGGGGGGGGCAGGAGTTCTGGCTAGCACTGCCAATTAGCTGTTTGGTGCCACCGATTATGCTCAGAGGAGAGATTAGGGCTTCTGCACCTAGCTGTGGGTGGGGTCTTGCAGAGCAGCAGCAGCTACAACGTCTGGAAGAGGGGGCAGGGCTGAGCCTTGGTACAAACTAAGCCCTACCTCTAAGGCTATTCAGAAACAGAGACACTCCCCTTAAGAACTAAATTGCTTCTCAGCCCCCTACTTTATTGGCTCAAGGTAAATTCCATGACAGAGGACCACTTGCCACACCTGTGCCTGGAGGAAGCATGCTCTTGGTCTACCCCAGGGCTCTGGCTGGGCAGGGTCCTGAAACATCTTCATGATTTGGGGTTATCACCTGAAATGTTGGAAATAGTACCAGCTACCGAGAGAAGGAGGATTATCTGAAAGCAGCTGGAGGATCAAGCCAGACTTGGGGGCAATTCAGGTACTTAAATGTGCCCCATTTTTAGGGGTGGGAAGTTCGGTTCCCCCGGTATCCGATACTGCCGGTATTTTCCTGTACCGGCAGTATCGGATTAATCCGGTTATTGGGGGTACCGGTGCCGGTTCCCCCATGCCGTATTTGTTTACATTGTGGCCATTGAAATGAATGGTCGCAATGTAAAAGAAAGAAAGGGGGAAAAAAATTTCCCCCTCCCCCATCCAGGCTGTGCTGGTGGAAGGGGGGACACCCCCCACCCACCCTGCCCAGCTTGGATTTTTAAAGAAATTTTTTTTAGCCAAAGTCCCTGCTAGTGCGGGCTCCGGGCCACCGCCGTGTTGGCGGTGGTGACCCGAAGCCAGCACCAGCAGGTACTAGGGTGATCCCTGGGGTGGGGGGTGGTTTAACACCCCCCATCCCAGGGATCACCCTACCCTCCACCCAGAGATCGCTTACCTTTTGCATTCCGGGCAGTGGTGGTGGCGGTGGTGGTGGTGGCTGCACGGCGGTCCTGTGACTTCAGTGCTGGCTGGCTTCAGCGCTTGACTAGACCTTCCGCGGAACTTCCAGGTTTCCCTGGAAGGCCTAGTCAAGTGCTGAAGCCAGCCAGCGCTGAAGCCGCTGGACCGTCGTGCAGCTGCCGCCGCCGCCGCCGCCTGGAGTGCAAAAGGTAGGCGATCTCTGGGTGGGGGGGTAGGGTGATCTCTGGCATGGGGGTGTTAAACCCCACCCCACCCCAGGGATTACCCTAGTAGCTGCTGGTGTGGACTTCGGGTCACTGCTGCCGGCATGGCAGCAGCCCGGAGTCCGCACTAGCAGGGACTTTGGCTAAAAAATTTTTTTTTAAAAATCCAGGCTGGGCAGGGTGGGTGGGTGGTGACCCCCCTTCCACCCATGCAGCCTGGACGGGGGAGGGAAAGCGTTTTTTTTGGGTTTTTTCATTTGATTTCAATGGGGACAGTTCCCCATTGAAATCAATGGAAAAATACTGGTACCGGTATACCGGTTCTAATCCGGTAAACCGGGTTTTTGGGAACCGGTATCCGGTAAAACCAGTATCCGGTATTTTGGGTGAAGTCCCACCCCTACCCATTTTATAAACTGTTTAAAGGTGCTTCAAAATGTGAGTCTTATTTGAAATTAATAGATGAACCTAAGTTTTGTAGGGCTTTGACTTTGCTACGTTTTGATTTCCTCCCTACTAAAGTGCTCTCTGGGAGAAGAAATGGCACTCCCTTCGGGGATATGATTTGCCCTTGTAACCTGGGCTATGTAGAGGACTTACTGCATGTTCTCTTTGTATGCCCTATTACTGCATACTGGAGACAGCTGTATCTGGCCCCCTGGATTTCCATTCAATCGCATCTCTCCCCCACTCAATTGTTACAACTGTGCCTGAGGTCTAATACCCCCAATATGTTACATAGCCTTGTTAAATGGGCATATCAGCTTAGCAAGCGCTGAATTCATCTAAGGGAAATGTCTCTTTTTAGTTGGCCACTTTTGTCGGTAGCCAATTTTTTTCCAGATCTGGTAGTAATTATGTTTTTTGTACCTGGATACATCAAACTACATTTGTCTCATATTTGTTGGTGTGAGCAAATGCCTTTGGAGGTTTATGTTATCCCCTCCCTTGTCTGGGCCTATGTGACATGTTTATATGAACGTTCATGCTATGAGTCATTCTGTATTCCTTATTGCATCTTTGGCTTTTATTTTAGTTAGGTATTTGTTATGATGTAGTTAATCCTTATCGCAATGTCCTTTGGCCATGCAATATTATCTATCTATCTATCTATCTATCTATCTATCTATCTATCTATCTATCTATCTATCTATCTATCTATCTATCTATCTATCTATCTATCTATCTNTTCCAGAAAAGAGATGTTGAAGCTAAAGTCTGCCCCAGAATCCCCCCCCCCCACATCAGTGACCCCAGAATCATGGGAAGTATGCAGAGCTGCTCTGTTAGGCCCCACTTCTCCACTAGCCCCTTTTCCTGCCTGATTAGGGCCAGATAAGCTTGGGGGGGGGGGGCAGGAGTTTTGGCTAGCACTGCCAATTAGCTGTTTGGTGCCACCGATTATGCTCAGAGGAGAGATTAGGGCTTCTGCACCTAGCTGTGGGTGGGGTCTTGCAGAGCAGCAGCAGCTACAACGTCTGGAAGAGGGGGCAGGGCTGAGCCTTGGTACAAACTAAGCCCTACCTCTAAGGCTATTCAGAAACAGAGACACTCCCCTTAAGAACTAAATTGCTTCTCAGCCCCCTACTTTATTGGCTCAAGGTAAATTCCATGACAGAGGACCACTTGCCACACCTGTGCCTGGAGGAAGCATGCTCTTGGTCTACCCCAGGGCTCTGGCTGGGCAGGGTCCTGAAACATCTTCATGATTTGGGGTTATCACCTGAAATGTTGGAAATAGTACCAGCTACCGAGAGAAGGAGGATTATCTGAAAGCAGCTGGAGGATCAAGCCAGACTTGGGGGCAATTCAGGTACTTAAATGTGCCCCATTTTTAGGGGTGGGAAGTTCGGTTCCCCCGGTATCCGATACTGCCGGTATTTTCCTGTACCGGCAGTATCGGATTAATCCGGTTATTGGGGGTACCGGTGCCGGTTCCCCCATGCCGTATTTGTTTACATTGTGGCCATTGAAATGAATGGTCGCAATGTAAAAGAAAGAAAGGGGGAAAAAAATTTCCCCCTCCCCCATCCAGGCTGTGCTGGTGGAAGGGGGGACACCCCCCACCCACCCTGCCCAGCTTGGATTTTTAAAGAAATTTTTTTTAGCCAAAGTCCCTGCTAGTGCGGGCTCCGGGCCACCGCCGTGTTGGCGGTGGTGACCCGAAGCCAGCACCAGCAGGTACTAGGGTGATCCCTGGGGTGGGGGGTGGTTTAACACCCCCCATCCCAGGGATCACCCTACCCTCCACCCAGAGATCGCTTACCTTTTGCATTCCGGGCAGTGGTGGTGGCGGTGGTGGTGGTGGCTGCACGGCGGTCCTGTGACTTCAGTGCTGGCTGGCTTCAGCGCTTGACTAGACCTTCCGCGGAACTTCCAGGTTTCCCTGGAAGGCCTAGTCAAGTGCTGAAGCCAGCCAGCGCTGAAGCCGCTGGACCGTCGTGCAGCTGCCGCCGCCGCCGCCGCCGCCGCCTGGAGTGCAAAAGGTAGGCGATCTCTGGGTGGGGGGGTAGGGTGATCTCTGGCATGGGGGTGTTAAACCCCACCCCACCCCAGGGATTACCCTAGTAGCTGCTGGTGTGGACTTCGGGTCACTGCTGCCGGCATGGCAGCAGCCCGGAGTCCGCACTAGCAGGGACTTTGGCTAAAAAAATTTTTTTTTAAAATCCAGGCTGGGCAGGGTGGGTGGGTGGTGACCCCCCTTCCACCCATGCAGCCTGGACGGGGGAGGGAAAGCGTTTTTTTTGGGTTTTTTCATTGATTTCAATGGGGACAGTTCCCCATTGAAATCAATGGAAAAATACTGGTACCGGTATACCGGTTCTAATCCGGTAAACCGGGTTTTTGGGAACCGGTATCCGGTAAAACCAGTATCCGGTATTTTGGGTGAAGTCCCACCCCTACCCATTTTATAAACTGTTTAAAGGTGCTTCAAAATGTGAGTCTTATTTGAAATTAATAGATGAACCTAAGTTTTGTAGGGCTTTGACTTTGCTACGTTTTGATTTCCTCCCTACTAAAGTGCTCTCTGGGAGAAGAAATGGCACTCCCTTCGGGGATATGATTTGCCCTTGTAACCTGGGCTATGTAGAGGACTTACTGCATGTTCTCTTTGTATGCCCTATTACTGCATACTGGAGACAGCTGTATCTGGCCCCCTGGATTTCCATTCAATCGCATCTCTCCCCCACTCAATTGTTACAACTGTGCCTGAGGTCTAATACCCCCAATATGTTACATAGCCTTGTTAAATGGGCATATCAGCTTAGCAAGCGCTGAATTCATCTAAGGGAAATGTCTCTTTTTAGTTGGCCACTTTTGTCGGTAGCCAATTTTTTTCCAGATCTGGTAGTAATTATGTTTTTTGTACCTGGATACATCAAACTACATTTGTCTCATATTTGTTGGTGTGAGCAAATGCCTTTGGAGGTTTATGTTATCCCCTCCCTTGTCTGGGCCTATGTGACATGTTTATATGAACGTTCATGCTATGAGTCATTCTGTATTCCTTATTGCATCTTTGGCTTTTATTTTAGTTAGGTATTTGTTATGATGTAGTTAATCCTTATCGCAATGTCCTTTGGCCATGCAATATTATCTATCTATCTATCTATCTATCTATCTATCTATCTATCTATCTATCTATCTATCTATCTATCTATCTATCTATCTAAGGCTATTCTGCCTTTGTTAGGATGTCATCCCCTACTACAGGAATCACATTCCACTGCAGAGAGCAACTGAGCAATCTGGCAGGGGATAAACAATTGCAGGGAATGATGTATGAATTGTGACAAGGATTTGGGGGGCTGAGCAGGAAACTTTCAAGATAAAATGTAGCATTAGAAATGCAAGCAAATGGTGGGCTTGTGTGGAAAGAGTGCGGGAGAATGGCCAGGCGGCTGGAACGCTGAGGTAGCCGCTGCCTTCGCACTGAAAGCACCAGAATTGTTCTTCCCAGGAGGAGCAGAGTGGGATAAGCTGCCAGTCAGGCTGGACTTTGTTTGATTTATTCTTTTTCCCTTGAATCACTAGTGCCTACCTGCTGTGTTGCACTGTGGGACAACAGGACTCTTACCCACTCACTTCCAGCTGTGGGGGTACTTAGGCACACCTGGTGCCTGCAGCCACACCATGGGCCTTAGGTGCTGGCCGTGCGAAGGCTGGGCTACTCTCCTTGAAGGAAGTTTCCAGCCGCTGCTGCAAAATAGGATATTTCATCTCCGGATTCAGTGCAGTTTATGTGTACTCTGTAAAGACCAAGACAACATTGTTCCAGGGGCCAAGTGTCATCAGTGCTCTGTAAAGAGCAAGACATCATCGTTCCATGGGCCAAGTGTTATCAGCATTTGCTCTCTAAAGAGCAAGACATCATCGTTCCACAGGTCAAGCGTTGTCAGCGTGTGCTCAGTAAAGAGCAAGACAACATTGTTCTAGGGGTCAAGCGTTGTTAGCATGTGCTCTGTAAAGAGAAAGACACCATTGTTCCAGGGGTCAAACGTCATCAGCGTGTGCTCTGTAAAGAGCAAGACACCATCATTCCAGGGGCCAAGTGTCGTCAGCATGTGTTCTGTAAAGCAAGACACCATAACTCCAGAAGCTAAAATCGATGAGAAGTCAAGACTGATGAGAACTATTTCTCGAGAAGATAAGTTCAAGACAATTTATTGACAAAGGGTGATCACTGATTTTGGGAGATGTGAGTGTTTGTGGATGATTAGAGTACTCTCCTAGGTAATATATATTCAGACATTCCAGTAATTTTGGCTGGAAAGCCAAGAGTGTTTTCTCTGTTTAGTTTTGTACGCTGAAATTTGCTCCATAGGCATTGTATTAATATAGTACTGAAATTTGCACCAATGGAGTGCAAGCGTATTAGATCAACTCCCTCTCCGCCCTCTGTAGAAACAGGGCATGGAACAAAACACCCAAGGAGGGAGGAGGAAGTAGATTATTTAAACCATCCTATTTTAAATCTAAGTAATCGTTTTTCACCGCTGGATCAAATTATTGATAATCAATTTAACAGACTCTTGGCATCTGTGGCAGACAATCCTCTTGATTTAAATAAGCAGATAAGGGATCAGGATCAAAATCCTCCCCCATCAATGAATACTTTTTAATAGAGCAAACAAAGTTGATAGCGCATACTGTTTCCGCTATCTTTAATAATATTACTGAAATTGATAGTTCCATTTTAAAGATTAAGGTACAACTGAAGGAAGTCTTAGAAAAGTTAGATCCTTGTACCCCTAGAGATGCCAGGCTGCTTATACAATCGTCTCCTCATGAAGGCACTAATAGAAGAGCTAGTACTGTTTATCCTAGTAGTATGAGGACCCAAGTTTTAGCGGGCTTAAGGCAGACTGAGCCAGTTAAACGGAGCATGCAGATAAATATAAAGGCAATATGGCTGCAGGTGAGAGAAGATATAAATGGCCATATTCCAAGCTGGAATTCTGCAAAGGAAGTTCTACATAACCTATCCTATTTACTAGGGAGAAAGATAGAAGCTCCTGCTATTGATTTCATTGAATATTTAAGAGGCCATGCTAGCTTCATAAATTTGAGGATATTCTTCACAGATGCAGCCTTAGTTGAAAGATTATTTTTAGCACGAAAATTCCTTCTCACTAGAGGTATATTTATTTATTTATTTATATTTATTGGCCGCCCCTCATGCCTACGGCATCCCGGGGCAGCTCACAACAGGTAAAACAATAATAAAACACATAAAAATATCAAATATAAATGATTAAACTCCACCCCCACCCCCAAATCCCCCCCCTCTCTACCCTCCCCTCCCACCATCCCCTCTGAAGACCTGGGCGAACAGCCAGGTCTTACAGACTTGGTGAAAAGCCATCAGACCCAGGGCCAGGCGAGCTTCCTCCTGGAGGGAGTTCCAAAGTTGTGGCCCAGCCACCGAGAACGCCCTCTCCATTGTGGCCCCCCATTTAACACGGGGGACCTCCAGGAAGGCACCCCCGGCAGACCGCAGGGATCGCCCTTAGGCACGGAAGGCGAGGTGGTCCCCGAGGTATGAGGGGCCCAGACCATATAGGGCTTTATAAATCAACACCAGCACCTTGAATGTGGCTCGGTACGCTATAGGCAGCCAGCGCAGAGTGTGGAGCACAGGTGTTATGTGCTCCTGCCGCCTCGGCCCTGTAAGGAGACGGGCCGCCACATTCTGCACCAGCTGCAGCCTCTGAACCAGAAACAAGGGAAGCCCCACGTACAGCGCATTGCAGTAGTCTAGCCTCGAGGTGATGAAGGCATGAATAAGAGTGACCAGGTCAGGCCTGGAAATGTATGGGTACACCCTATTGACAGGGTGTTCCATTTCCATAGATGCCCTATGAAACCAAAACCCAGTCGGTATAGGAAACCTTTTTCCTTTCCAAATGGGGTACCACTGGGGAAGAGAGTAACAGCAACAAATGGGGAATGTAATCAAGCCCAAGAAGAAGAGGAAATGGAAACACAAGTGTCATTGGACAAAAGGCAGGACTTAACTGATATAGACAACGAAGAAACTTGACCCCAGTCCAGTTAAGACCAACTGTTCCGAAACCTATTTTGGTTGGTTCTGTGAGAGATATATCTGTTCAGTTAGTTAGTGTGGAAGGAGAAAAAAAAATATTTGAAGATTATAAGTGACCTGAATAATATCAATAAAATTCCAGTTACCTCATTTGATAGGTTATCAGCTCTGGATCAAAATATGCTGGTCCAGAAGTTAGATATTATCAGGGAAAACCTTCAGGCTAAGGAATTGGTCTATCAGGTACCCGGGATCACTCAAAAAGGCTCTACTTATCAACCTGAACATAACTTAGAGATATTAACAAAAGCACGAGAATTGACCACAAAGGAGTTAGGATCCCCCTTCCACAATCAGCCTGCAAACTCCTAGACTGATAGAAGTGGTACATACGGAGACAATGCTGCCACAAAACCAGTTCAAACTGCAATACAACAACAGCCAGGACAAAAACTCCAAGCCCAGATAGAACCTTGTGTACTCAACCCTGCATTGCAGATGAGATAGAAACAGTGAAAAATAACAGTAGAACTCAAATAGAGAGATTTAGATAGAAGATGATAGTATATTCCTATTGGAGGGTGGGATCCCCCTAAGTTGACACATCCCAGTATCTGGAAATTTTGCTGACCAATCTAAGGCCACTTTTACATGGACTCCACCCATCCACAAACACCCAGAAACACCCATCGAATGGGTGGGAGGTCATCCGTGTAAATGTCCATGGGTGGGTGGGAGCGTGTGCATGACCCACCCGCCGACACCCATGGAGCAGCCATGAGGGAACCGGCACCCTCCATGGGTGGAGATGGGTGGAGATGGATGTTCAACACGTGAGCATCCATGTAAAAGCCAAAACACCCACACCCACGCGGAATGTACCGGCAGAGCCCCACTGCGCTGGCGCTATGGGGCACGCATGTGCCACCACACAGACATGCCCACAGGGTGGGGGAATGCTGGCCGGTCGGCCGAGAGCCCGTAAAGGAGGGAGGAACCACAGCATACGCGCACGAGCTCCCACGATGGCGAATAGGAAGGCCCACGAGAAGACAACAGGAGCCAACGCCGCCCCACGCAGGGACCCTGGGGTGTCTGGGGGGGGGGGTAGAAGCCCCAGCAAGGCAGTCCATGGGGGGAAAGCATCCCAGGTGGAAGGCACGGGGGGGCAAAGAACTGCTGGCAGGAGAGGACAGCAGGGGGGGGGAACAGGGGGGGGAATGCATCAGGAAGTAACATGGCACACATGTCCAGGCACAGGGCAGAGGGTACGCACCAACAGCCCCCCCCGGTTGATGACCCCCAGCCCAGTACTTCTGAAAGGCATGGCCCAAGGAGCAGCAGCGAGAGCGAGGTGAGCGTGAGGGAACCAACTCCCCCCGGGCCCGACTACCGGGCCTAGGGATACAGGGTAGGGGGCAGCAGCATAACCTTGTGCCCCACAGGACAGCTCCCCTGACAACAGAGCACCGCACCACTGGGATGATGGCCGAGGAGGGCCTCCCAGACAGTCAGGTGAGCAAAAGGGAACCCCAGGGAGGAGAGGGGGGGAGCAGGATCCGTAGTAACCCCTATCACACTACCCTGAACAGGACATGACCACCCCCACGGCGACCACATACACAGGGTGGGCCCCATGCTGCCAAGCCGGTCAGCCCCCCCACATGCGGGTCCCAAAAGGGGGAGTCCTGGTCCAGGCAGGTCAGGGGCTTTATACGTGTGTGGGGGTCCAAAAGGGTCCAGCATGACCTGGTGCAAAGCTACAAGATCAGACAGGTCTATGAAGCCATCGCCCAGGAGATGCAGCGGCAGGGGTACAATAGGAATGTAACCCAATGCATGCAGCAGACAAAGGACTTGAGGTCTGGATATAAACATATCAGGGACAATAATCTCAAGTTCGGCCAGGCCATGTGCACAGCCAAGTTCCAGGAGAAGCTGGACAAGTTCCTCTGCATGAATGGGGACATTGTGGCCTCCTGCACACACTGCAGTGTCTTCACCAGGGGCAGGCGCAGGGCTACCACCCAACCCCTCCTGACAGACCCCACAGAGCAAGGGGGGGAGGGTGCCCCTGGCGAGGCCAGCTACGAAGTGAAAGGGGACAGCCCCGTCCCACAGGGGGAGGAGGTGCCCCGGGGACCCGAGCGCTCGACCACTACACTCCCTGTGCACCCACAAGACCAAGAAGCCATCCGGCCACAGGGACAGGGGGCACACACAGAGCATGCAGAGACCCAGGATGGCCCCCAGGAGGCGGAGGAACATGATCCAGGTATGAGCACCCCAGCAGGGCTGGAGGGGGTGTTGGGGGTGGGATCGGCCCATACAGAGCCGCTGCGGCTGGGGCTGGGGCCAGCTAACAGTAATGGTACCCCCTCCCATTGCAGCTCAAGCCAGCCTGGAGGTGCACGAGGTGGAGGTTGTGGAGGAGGAGGAGGGGGGCCAGGCAGCGCCCCCCCACCAGGTGGGCCCCTCCACAGCAGGGCTCATGGGCCATGGAGGGACCAGGTGCGGAGGGGGGCGGAGGTACAGGGGGAGGCCACCCAGGGGTGAGCAATCACAAGCAGCAGAGTCCAATAGGGGCGGGGTGGTGGGGGCAGGTGGGAGAGGCTGGTGGACCCACAATGGCCCCCACAGAACACAGGACAGGCCTGGGCTCCACCTGCAGCAATCTGCAGCCGGGGGGCGATCCCACAAGAGGGCAGGGGGGTACCAATGGGGAGGGCAGAGGGGGGCAGCCACAATATTGGGGCTGCCCCACCAGGCACCCCAGGACATGTGGTAGTGGGCAGTGGAGCACACTGGCCGGGTGCACTAACATTCTGTCCAACCTCCCGTTCACAGATCAGCTGCCCGCTCACATGAGGGGAGCAGCTGCCAGCAGCATGGAGTGGAACAGGGAGATGCGGGCCAGGAACCAGCACTGTAGGGAGGACTTCGGCAGGGAGCTGCTGGCAGAATCACAATGGTTAGTCGAGGTGCACTCCCGCGAGCTCGCACTCATCAGGGAGCTCATCAGAGGGAAGGGGGACAGGGACTGGGAGATCCTGACTGCCATGATGGCCCGGTCCCACACCGAGCACCTTTGGGACAGGCGCCAGGCTGCCGCCCTCCAAGATGAGCAGTGGTGCACCCATGACAGGCTGGAGGGTCAGGCCGCATGGCTCATGGACCTCATGGGGGAGTCCATGGAGGCCCTGCGGCATGACCCCCAGCGCGACAGGCCATGCCATGCCATGGAAGGAGGGTCGGCAGCCAACCAACACCATTGCAGCTTCCCAGTGGTGCCGGTGCCCCCCCACACACATCGACCACCCGTAGTTCCCCCAGCAGCAACCCTATCCGGTCCTAGTCCATGGGGTCCCCCTCCCCCACATGGGAAGGCTGGTCCTGCTTGCAGGGCTGCCTGTCCAGCCCGCCCCTCCCTTGGTTCTGCCCCTGCTGCCACCCTGACCCCTCCACTGGGAGGCAACCCCCCCACCCCAAGACCATGCACCCCAGGTCGAGTAACCACCCATGGTGGCTGCTCCACCCCCACAGGTAAGGTCTCAGCACCCCGGGCTCCTGGGGGTTGTGGGGTGCAACACCAGGGGGGGGCCGATGAGAAATCAGGGAACTGCACGAGGCGGGACCCCGGTAGGGAACATATTGTGGAACCCATGCTGTGCACACGCCATACACGGGATGGGGAGTGACAGCCACTGCCAAGGGCATGTGTACCTGCACGGTGCCTCAGTACGTGACTGGGCAGGTGCCATGATACCATGGGCAGACTGTCCCACGGGGGGATCTTCAGGGAGTGCCCTACAGCACATGCCTTGTTTGTGTGGGGAGGAGGGGGCTTCCTGGACCCCTATGGGGCACCCAAGTACCAGTGCACCAATAAGGGACAGAGGTGAGTGCACACAGTGATCCCTTAACCCATTCTTGCTCCTCCAAGCAGGGACCAACAGCGGAGGCCGGTGTGGAGCGGCCAGTGGATGACAGGGTGGCCAGCCCACCAGCCTGGAGAGCCCTGCAGTCAGCTGCAGCCAGGGCACGCCAACCAGTGAGCCCCGGTGGTGCAGCCAAGAGGGGGAGAGGCCATCCCAGACATTGACCCCTGCCCCCTTCCATTGTACATGTCCCCCTCAATAAAGGTGTTGTGTCTATACCTTGCTGTCGCTTCCTCTGTCCGGGGACCTGGGGAGTGGGGGTGAGTTGTGTGGTGAGCAGGGGGGCACCGGCAGGTCAGGGACTCTGTGAACTTCCTGGCCAGCTGGCGGGGCTGGAGGCTAGACCAGCGATGCCTCATGCAGTTGAGGTGGCAGGAACAGGTGTGCACTGGACCTGCTCATGCAACCCGGCTTGTGTTGGCCAGCGGGCATTTGCGGGGCCAGTGCAACCCGCAGCCAACAACGAGGGGAGGGTGCTCACCGCTGGGCAACCCACGGGACCCATTCCCTGGACCAAGTAGGACACACATAGAATGGAGTGCCAGATGCAGGTAACGGGTAGGGCCCTGCAGTTTGGAAGGGGGTCCCAGGTCTACAGACATGGGTGTGGGTCCGGCGCTGGCCGGCAGTCAGCTGCCCGGGCAGCAATGCGGTGGCAGATGCCATCCCTGTTCCCCTCAGAGCTGCGCGGGGCTGCCCTTCCCTGGGCACGTTGGTACGGGGGCACTGGCCCGACCCAGGACACTGGTGCAGGGATGCCGTGGAGCCTAGAAGGGCGTGGTGTCAGACAAATGCCCGCCTCACCCATCGCATGAGTGCTGACCTCCTGAGGTTTTCTGTCTTTCACTGCTGTGCCCCCAGGAGGGTGGCCCGCCAACTCTGCAGGCGGAGCAGGGTAATCTGCCAAAGCAGCATGCGCAGCAGCAGGAGGCCTGCACCCAGGAGGTGCAGCAGCATGGCCCTGGGCAGTGGGTCCTCATCCCCCAGCAGCATGGTTCTGCTGCTTTCCACTCCCTGCTACACACCGCTGGCACGTGCCGTGAGTGCGGTGCGCTCTGCTGTCAGGCCTGTGCCCACGGCCCACCCTCCCCTGGTGTCGCGGGAGTTCCTCCAAGTGCACCCAGCCTGGGATCACTGTTCTCTGAGTGCTGCATGGTCCTGTGGTATCATCCCTCTGCCCCACCGGCCGCAGCATGTCCCTTATGTACTGTGTAGGTCAGTGGGTGCTGGGCAGTGGTTGGTGCTGTGCAGGGGGTGTGCTGGGGCAGCAAGCGGGTGCGGTGTCTGGCTGAGCATCCCCGTGAGTGGGCCGGCCGCATACACGCCGGGGGGATGGGACCGCATGCACCCCTGGGTTCCCCTGCCTTCACAACCACACTGGCATCCTCCCAGCCTGGGTCCGCTTTTACAGGCTGCAGCAGTGCCCGCTGTGGACGCAGTCCCTGGTTCGGCTCCACACCCTGGCGCAGTGCCTGGCCGTGGCCCCCTTTCTTATCTTGGCAGCTGTGCAGCATCCCTGCTGTCTTGTGTGTGGGTTGCAGTGCCCTGTCCACAGCGGGCCTGCCTATCTCTGGCATGCAAGAGATAGGCAGGGCGAGGGTATCCACTCGGTGTGTGCTTATCCCAGTTGCGGCATCCCTCCATCTCCTGTCTGTTGCTTCCCAGAAGCAGGCCCCACTGCTGCCATGGCCAGCCATTCTGCGGGGCCCTCAGCCGGAGATGTCGGGGAGGGGTGGTCTTCCTGTGCGGACATGCTGTTGGGGGCCCTCTGGCTGAGTCCTGATGTTCAGCTGCTGGTGGGCAACCCCAAGTCGGCGGGGGATGGCTTCCAGCTCCTGTCGCGGTACATGTGGATGATGGGTCACCAGGTTGGGGCCCCGGCGGGCCGGACCCATTCCCTCGAGCTTGCCTTCGTCCCCCTGTGTCAACCTCCTTGGGGGCACCCGTCCACCATTGTGGTGCCATGGACCTCTGCGGAGGTAATGGTGGCTCGCCTGCTGATGGAGCTACCTGGGTATGGCCTTGCCTTGCTGTCTGGGGGCCCCCCGTTGCTGCCCAGTACTGCAACCTCCTGCATGCGCGTGGCATCCCACGTGCACCCTCGGATGTGGGGGCCCTCCTGTGGGACCTGGGCTTGCTGTCCTCCGAGGTTGGTGGCCTGCTCCGGACCGGGGACCTCACCGCTGTGTAGCTCGCCACCCTTTGATCGGTGAGGGACCTTCCAGCTGTACGGGCTGCGGCTGCAGGTGCAGATCCTCTTCTTCCGCGCTACCTGGTGGATGCTCATATGCACACCCGAGGCTTCTGAAGGGGCCTGTTCGCCTGAGAGGGTCTGGTGCTGGGGTTGCCACCCCAGGAGTGCTCACCAGACCGTCCATGAGCAGCCCCTCACCGTCACCCACTCGCCGCCACCCTGGTGCCCAGGACAGTGCATAGCCCCCTCCCGTGCCTCCGAGTGGGCTCTGCGCTGCCATCTGCTTCGCTGCTGGCTGCCGCCTGGAGTCCCTGGACCCCATTGCGCCCTCTGTGTGACTGCTGTCCCTTCCCGCTGGGCTTCCCAGTTGCCTTCACCGACCCTGCGTGGGCGCTCCTGTGCCCTCCTGTTGTGCCTCTCATGCCTGGCCACGGGTGCCTCAGTGCCCCCCTGCTCTGCTTCCCTGTGCTTGGGGGCCCACTTTCCCCAGCAGCAATAAAGGAATGCTGTTCTGTGATGTCCTGTCCTGCCTTGATTCTGTTGCTGCTGTGGTGTCTGGGTACCCCTTCCCCTTTTGCAGCCCTCCTGCCCCCAACCATGTGGTTGTGTGCAGGGGGTGTGCTTGGTGTATACTGGGGGGGTCTGGGCCTGTGGGGTGGGCACCCGCTGTGAGGTGTGTGTTCCCCTGACTGCCTCCCTGCTGGGTGCTGCTGCCTGGGGTTGCTCCTGGGGTGGTATAGGTGGTGGTCAGACATCCAGGCACCCCCTGGCCTTGCCTGTGTGTTGGTGTGGCTGTGCCCCTCCCCTCCGCTCCCCTCTGCTGTCACCCCCTGTTGGTGTGGGCCATCTTTGGTGGTAGGCAATGGACGGGCGGTGGCAGCATGGGAACTGGACGGCTGAGCATGAGTAGGGGTTGCTGTGGACCCGGCCCGTGGCCCAACTGATCCCCCTTCATGCAGAGGCCGGGGTGCTCCTCGAGGGTGTATGTGGCTGTCCGCATGTGGGGTGTGCCCCTGGTGCTGTTGCTGACCCCAGCCCTCCCAGGGCCCGTTGGTGCGTGCTTTCTCCATTGCCCTGTCCCTTCTCTCCTGCAGCTACTGTAGTCATACTGCTGGAAATCCTGTGCCTGGGCAGGATGGTCCTGCAGCTGGAGCGGGCGGCATGGGGCATGCAGGCAGCGTGGCAGATGTTCGATGGCATCTGTGAGTGTGCTGCCTGTTTGCTGGGCCCTGTGCCTGTGTCCCTCCATGGGGGGTTCTGTTCATTGGCTGCCAGGGCCTGATCTTATTTATTTATTTCTTTATTTATAGATTTCTACCCCGCCCCTCCTGCCACGCAGCTCGGCTGCCTCCACTCCCTCTGTCCCCTTTAGTGCAAGCCATGATCGCAGAGTGGACCTGGGAGCAGGGGGAGTTGCTGGAGCTCCTCCTGCTCATCCTGGAGTGGCTGGACCGCATGCAGGTCGAGCGCTGGCGCCAGTCGCGGGTTTGCTGGCCATATTGACCTGGGTTCTGTCCCGGGCCTGCCTCTGCTGGTGCTGTTCCCCTCCCTTCTGTTGCCCTCCCTTCTGTTGCCCCGTCCCCCTCCCTGCCTTGTTGTTGTTGCCCCCTGTTGCTGGTTCCCCATGTTAATAAAGGCTTGTGTGTTCCTTTCCTGGTGTGTCCATGTTGTGCTTTGCTGTGACCTCTCCCCTTGTGTGGGTGCCTCTGCGGGGTGTGTATGGGTGTTGCCTGTGTTGTGCGGGTGCCTTCCCCCCTCCTTGCCCCCCTGGGGCTGTGTTCCCATCCCTGTTGCCTGAAGTGTGTGTGCGGCTGTGCTGTGGGTGTGTGTAGGGGAGGGGGGGCCCTGGTGCCGGGCGGTCTGGGCTCTGTGCCGAGGCTGTGTGGAGTCAGCTCCTTTGTAGTGGCTGTCATCTCCCATCTCCCTCCCGCCCCGCCCGTGCGGGTCTTGGTGGCTGGGGGGTGGGGCCACATTGTGTGGCTTTGTTTGCCCTCAGTCAGCCATGTTGTGCCATCGCTGTGCCGGGTGGGGCTTCCCCGCCATTCCTGGTCCTGTCCGTCTGTGTACTTCCATGGGTGTTTGCTGGGTGTTTCCCGTGATGGGCGTTTGGGCACTGGGTGTTTGCGGGCCCCTCCCCTTTCCTTCCCACAACCCCCCGCGGTGCTGTCCATGTAAATGTCTCCTTGCTTGGCGCCGCCAGGTGTTCGCTGGGTGTGCTCACCCACCCATCTTCACCCATCCGCACTACTGCACCGTCTGTGTAAAAAAGACCTAAATCAACATTATGGCCACTGGGAAATAGCCTGAATATAATCGGCCATGGTGTTTTGACCATTGTTTCCTGGAATATTTCAGGTTGTAAAGGGAAAACTTAAGATCAGGATTGGTTAGATTTTTTGTCACTTCATGATGTGATTGCCGTTCAAGAAACATGGTTATCGTGGGAGGAGATCCTTCAGATTCCCGGGTTTTGGGTAATAGTGCAGGTGGGTACTAGGCTAAAAGGAAGAGTATCTGGAGGTCTAGCAACCTTAGTAGCGGATAAATATTCACATTCTTGGCAGGTTCTGCCTTTTTCTTGTAAAGAAATATTGGTTGTCCTGGGCGCCATAACACCAGGTGTACAACTCATAGTAGTAAATGTTTATATCCCCCCAACTTCGTCATCTTTTTATGACCCTACCATCTGGACTGAATTAGAGAACCATCTGCAGAGGTTAGGAGAGGAGTACCCTCGGGCTAGGTTAATCATTATGGGGGATTGGCACACCAGGATAGGGTGTGATAGTTATACGATTGGCAGTGCCCTGGGGGAGATCTATGGCATACCGGACAGGGTGTCATCTGATGTATTCTGTTCCGATTCCAAGGACCATATGTTGTCCCTGATGGCATCCCTGGACCTCATAGTCCTCAGTGGAAGAACACCTGGGGATCCAGAAGGTAACTTTACCTTTGTAGGCCCCCAGGGAAGAAGTGTTGTGGACTATATAATGCTCCAGGTATGGGACTGGGAAATAGATGGGAATTTTGAGATCATTTGCAGAGTGAAATCCAACCATCTGTCCCTGTGATTAAGTATCTCTTCCAGGGCTCAATGACCTGGTTAAGGAAGGGAAATCAAATAGCGTTAGGATTGCTACAGCAAAAGCCAACCAACTATTTAATTTTTTGTGGGATCAAGGGCATTTGGCTTGGAGCGATGGGATATTTGGGAAGGACAAGGTAGCTATTTCAATATTTAAGGAGGAATTATTTCAAGTCCTTAATGATATAGGCTCTGATTTGTTATCAAGGGAATTCAGGCAACAATCACGGTCTAGGAATGACTGGTTCGATAAGGACTGTAGAATTATGAAGCACTTCCTTCTGAAAGTTAAAAAGGAGTGGTTGTCTCTAACCTCGCCAGTCCTTTATAAAGATTTTACAGACTTGATAAATAAGTATAAAAAAACTACTTCAAGTGAAAAAGAATAGTTATGAAATTAAATTCTAGTCCTCACTCAACTTGGCAGCAGCGATGCAGGATTCTTCTAAATTCTGGTCCCTATCTAATCAATTTTGCAGAGGCAGGGCTGAACACAGGTTGAATTACATTGAGGATAACACATGGGTGGAGCTTTTGGGGACCCTTTATGGGGCTCAATTGATTGGTACAGGAGAAATCATGACACTTCTGGAAAGTAGTACGCTAGAGATTAACAAGTTTGAAACAGAACTAGAAGTGCTTGCAGCTATTACAAAATTAAAGTTTAATAAAGCCCCAGGAGGTGACTTTATCATTGCTGAGGTATTTAAGATCAACCCTCACTGGTGGGCTGCCCTTTTAGCAAAGTTCTTTTCAATAATTAATGTAACTAAGCAGGTCCCATTGGAATGGGGCCAGAGTATTATTATTCTGTTTTTAAAAAAGGTGACCCCAAAGACCCTGCGTGTTGTCGACTGATAAGTCTTCTCCCAGTGTTGGGGAAATTGTACGCAAGACTTCTGTTAGATTGACTTCAAGCCTGGACCAACGAAAACAAACTAATTCCAGTGGATCAATTCTGCTTTAAAGCGAATTGTTCAGTGATGGATGATTGCTTTCTTTTGATGCACCTGGCCATTAAATATGTAACTATTCAGCGTTCTAAGCTGCACCTTACTTTTGTAGACTTGAAGAAAGCTTTTGATTCTGTCCCTAGGACTAAACTCTGGTTAAAGTTAATTGCTATGGGAATAAATAAGGATCTATTGACCCTTTTAATACGTCTTCATACTGGCAATATGGCTAAAGTTAGAACTTATTAATGTGGCAAATGTACTCAGCAGTTTCCTATCCAGAAGGGTGTTCAGTAGGGCTGCCTATTAGCCCCTTTGCTTTTCAATTTGTACCTGAGTGATCTGGTTGATACTCTCCATCAGTGCGTCCATGATGCACCTAAGATTGATAATTACCCCCTGGTGACAATGTTGTATGCTGATGATTTAGTTTTAATCTCACAAACAAGGAGGGGATTATGTAATCTTATGAAGTCCTTGGAGCATTATTGTAGTATCAATGGACTAGAAATCAATTATTCCAAGTCTCAGGTGTTGGTACTAGGTAAAGGGATAAAACAGTATGCTTGGAAGACCCAGAAGGGCCAATTTGACCAAGTTGACTCGCTAGTATACTTAGAAATGGTTCTTACTAGGAATTTATCTTGGGATCCACACTCCCTACATCAGAGGAAGAAGGCAGAATCAATAGGGAAACACATCTTGAATATCGCAAGAAGTTCCAAGATTATACGGACTTCAGAAATTCTTAAAATATATAGGGCCAAAATACAAACAATCCTACTGTATGGCATGGAGTTATTGCCAGTGGATTGTAGAGAGAAGTTGGAGGTCCCGCAGAATCAATTTTTAAGGGGTCTCTTCGGTACCCCCCCAAGCAGTACTGGGAGCTTCTGTTAGAGCTGAGTTGGTTGGGTTTTTTTATTAAATCCCTAGGTAAACTGGCCCATCTGAGATACTGGTTAAAACTTATTAACCAAAGGGAAGGTACTTTATTATACTATGCTCTGAAAGAGGAACTCAAATATAATGGTGTGCTCGGGTACCCCTGGATAGCACAGGTTTTTACTAGTCTGGCTGAATTAGGGCTGTCCAGCCAGGCATTCTGTGGGTTAATACCTAACCAACAGAAAGGCCTAATATGATCTAGAGTGCTGGATATTTCCTGTCAGGATGATGTGGCAGAACTCCACAAGTGGAAGGTGGCACCATGGCTAGTGATGACCAAAAATACATTTGGTCTTGAGCACTAGAAGTCATTCCCTCCCGTGACCTACGCAGTGCCTTTATGAGGATGAGATTCCACTTATTAGAGTCAGCTATGACATATGGGAGATACAACTCCATACCACAAGAGCTGCGTTTCTGCTTATGTGAGTGTGCTGTCCAAGAATCCTTGGAACATATGCTATTAAGCTGTTCCCTGTATGATAATTTGCAGGATGCACTGATTACCCCCATGTTTGGGGGGAAGGGATTTTTAACATCTGTCCAGAAAATGTGTATACTCCTTCTTCCACAGAAAGATGAGCTCTATATGCCTATAGCGACCTTCGTTCGGTTAATATCTAGGGAAAGAAAGCTGAAGATGACTAGCTTGGAAACTATTAAGTAACAATTTTTTTCCAGAATGTGCTAGTTTGGAAGATGCAAAATTTGAATTATAATTTTACCCCCTTGAAGATGGGAAGTAGATCTGGTTAAAGGTGAATACCCTGTGTGTTTGAAGAGTTAAATATCCCTTAAAGTGCACAAGCTGGATTTATTGATAAGATTGGTTGGTGTAGGTATGATTAATGTTTATGATTAAGAGGGAAGGTACTCTGTATAATTTAGTAGCAGAACGACTGTTTATGGGTGGGGTGGGGTTGATGACTGGTTACTATTAACGTAATGACTAATGTATATTATTTTGTTTGTGAACTTTTTACTATGCCTGTACAGGCTATGGGCCAAGGTGAAAGCCAGTTCCAATCAATAATCTATCTATCTATCTATCTATCTATCTACAAGCAAATCACATTGCAGCTAAGAAAGTTCCATATTCAAAATTGTATAACCTAAGAGCATGGTCCTTCTGACTTGAGGTGTGGTGAGTGAGTGGTTACAGTGCTTGACTACATCCCTGAAGGCTGTGAGTACAAGTCCTGCTTAGTCTCATGCTGGATGGCTGCCTCTGGTCTATCGAGCTGTGAACAATGGGCATCTGATCCTTTGGGATGGGGAAGGTCAAAGGTGGCCAAACATGGTGCTGACCACATCACACTCTTGTCAACCATGGGCTACAGAAACCAGTGTGCTTTAACCACACCAGTCTGATAGGCTGCTTGGCTTGGGATGGCCTCCGGACTTCTCTGTTCTAAAGTCCTTGCTCTAGCTGGGACAATTATTCTGTGCTGCTACTTGAAGAACTATTACTAGGGTATGGATCTAGTGGAAAAAAACCAGCCCTTGAGACTGTAGTCGCTCAATGTAGCTGCTGTACAACAGAGAAGCCACTAATCATTTCTTGTCTGATGACACACACTGCATTTTCATTTCTTTCATGAAGGAGATTTAGTTAGCCTAAAATATTATTCATAGGGTGATTTCAGATGTTACGTGAACACGGTGAACCACGGTGAATACCCACCTGTGGTCACCGTGTCCCGTACGTCTGTTCACGGCGCGCCAGATGTTGGCCACGGTCAATACCCACATGGGGTTCGTTTGAACCACGCTTCCCGGGCTAGCCGGGGGAAGGTCCCGGGAAGCGTGGTCAGACGGACCCCGGGCCGTGGCCAAGGAAAAGTAACGTCTGGCCGCGTGCCACGGCCCGGGATCCCCGGCGGGATCCCGGGCCGTGGCACGATCGGCCGGACGCGGCGGCCGCATTGGCCCCGCCGCCCGCCCGTCTCCTCGGAGGGTGGGCGGTGGGGTGCGTGGAGGGGGCGGGGCTGCGCGGCCGCACGTTGCGCCGCGCGGCCCCGGCCCCTCCCACTTTCCCCGCCGGGATCCCCCCGGCACGTCTGTTGTGCCGTTACGGGGTGACCCCGGCGGGGAACGAAGCCGTTGGTGCCGGTACGGGGCCAACGGCCAACGTATCGTCTGAAAATACCCATAGTCTGATTAATGACAGTTCTGTATCCCTTCACATTCTGCAAGTCAATACACTGCTCACTTCACGTAATTCTCAAACTTGAGGCTAAAACCCTTAAACCGGGAGGACGATCCTTTGCAGTATTATAACTAGTTATTTATACAGTGCTAGCAATGTGCGTGGCACTGAATAATCATTAATTACAGACAGGTCGTCATCCTGGAGGTCATCTAGGGTGGACAAAGAAGGGGAGAAATGGTAGGGGGAGAACACAGGGAGAGCCAGTGATAATGAGGCTGAGAAGTTGCAGGTGCATGTGCTTAGCTTAGTTACAGGGGGAAGGGAACGCTGACAGGACAGTAGAAGGAGCATCAGTGATCCGTCTGTAGATGTGTGGAACTAGGGAAAGTGTGATGGAAGAGCTAAAAAGAGAATGAGAATAGTTAAGAAGGTGGATAGAGCAAGAGGAGATAAGTGAACAAGAAGACATGCCCAAAGATAAATTAATATGGGTAGGGGGCTACAGGAAGGACCCAGTATCCACAGACCCCAGTCAGACTGGTTCAAAAGAGAAGAAGTCTATAGAAAATTCATTGGGAGACTGGAAGACAAGAAAGCCCACTGAGACCCAGAAGAGACTCAGATAGAGGATAACTCTATGCCTACTCTGGAGTCAGAGGAAGACACTCAAGGGTTCCTCACTGCTTTAGGTGATGGGGATCCAGGAGAACCATCTGGGGGAGAGACTCCTTTGAGAGGATCCCAATATGTTCCCCCATATTGGGGGATCCCAATATGTTCCCCCATGTGTCTTAAACCAGGATACTGAGGGGGACCTGGGGCAGGACTTAATAGCGACTGGAGCAACAACAATAACAGGAACAGAAAAGAAGACTCTGAGCCAGACTGAGAGATGACCCAACATAGATAGACATACCTGCTGACATGGTCATGGCTGTGACAGGGTAGGGGCCTGTAAGCAAGAGAATAGAGGGAACCAGCGAGGCACAGCAAGCCCTGCCATCTGCATCACCCCTTGCCGGTTGGAGATGCTGCAGTCCCTAGACTGCTTTGAGTTTAAATTAAGCCAGTGGTTCCTAAGCACTGATTCATGGATACCCACTAGTCCATGGTCTGTCTGGATGTAGGACAGATTCTCTAAAACAAATGGGGCTCATTTTTTTCAGTAATTAAAAAACCCAAAGTAAATTGCATAGCCCTATCAAAAAGACCTTAGCACAATGCCAATCTATTGTTTGTTATTGCATGGCACATTGTGGAGCATACAATGAATGTAGATACTGGGCAAGAATAAAATTGACAAGAGGTTGTTTTTTTATAAGGGGGAAAGACATTGTGATTGTGTTGAAACTGCGTGGACCCTGGAGTATGCATACATTTTTCTGAGCTGAAAAAACTATTATTTTTTAAAAGATTACCTGGTCAGTTAGTGCCAGAGGCAGTGCTCAGAAGGCTACCTTAACCCTTTCCAGATTAGTACATGTGCTGCTCAGACAAGGAGTGCCCACCCCAGCCTATGCTAGTCTGACACAACACAACACACAATTCTGAACTTGAACAAACACACCTGCTGCCTGCAATGTGGAAGGAGAGAGGAAGGGGGTGCCTAGCCTCACTGCTATCGAGTGTGTATAGTTAGGTAGCACCTTCTCTTAGTCTTGTCCGTCCGGTGGCTCCCCCCCCCCTTTACCTTGACCAGAGCTGCTGTGAGTGTCGATGCTCGGCTGCGATGGCGCCGGCCTGGTTTATGAGGCGGCGCCGGTGGCAGGCTGAGAGGCTCCTGGAGAGAACAAAAGTTCAATCAACTGACTCTGTTCGGTTACATCATGTATGGCACGACCATCCTGCGCATGCACGACCAGCCGAGCATGCTAAAAAAGCCTGCTGGCTGGCCACAACGGCATTCTCTGCACTTCCACCCACAGGGTCAGTGAGCGGATGTGCAGGGAACAGCCGGCAGGAATGGAAGGGGAAATTCCAGACACTTCAATGGTTCGGTTCTCCTCCCATCCTGAACAGCTGAAGCTGTCCAAAAAACCAGGTGGAGTGGGACAATCTCGAACCTATGGCTACCCTGGGCTCCACAGTGATAGGGGCTTTCTGGATGCAGGGAAGTCACCCTACTACAAATCAAGCTAAGCTGCTCCCATGCATTGCTGATAACGTGTAGAGGAAAATTCATTTTTATTGCACTTTCTTATTTTTCCACTATCATAGAGATGTGTTTTGGAGACATTCTGGGTGGCTGTCACACTCCCCACTATGTCAAGTCATTTCTTTCAGCCAGCATTGCCAGGGTACAAAGATCAAAGTGTGCTGGTTCAGCTCCCAGGCTGTTGCTGCTTTCAGTGCTTAACTCTCTCTCTTCCATGTAACACATGCTGCCCAAGTCTAAACAGCTGCAGAGAAGGAAGGGATCATAGCAGCTCATAGGGGATAAAGCGCAGCAAGATTTAATGCAGGGGAGGGAGATTTGGCAGCACGCGTGAAGGATGATAAATGAAGATAAATCCCAACAGTATTCTCTCACGCAGGTAAAGGCTCATGTGAATGCAGTGTTAGACTTTGCAACTACACCGAGGGCACTTTTAAACATGCCTCCAATCTCATGGACTTAAAAATCTGCTTTTAGCAACCTTGCGTTGGTGGAGTTTAAACGTGCCTCCCCGCACCAGAAGTCACCCAACCACCATTGGAAATAGTCTGGGTAGATCATGCATTCTTTTGAAAACTATATTTATGGAACCCCAATACCGAGGTTTCACAAATCTGGTTTTTAAAAGAATGTGTGAGTATTAGAGCCTGCCTTCATCTCCACCATTACTGGCCCGTGCCCAGTCATGGCTGGGTCTGATGGGTGCCCCGCAGGGGCTCAGGAGCCCCCGGGTGGCACACAGCAATGGTGGAGATAGGGGAAGTAGCCCAAACACCTGGTTCCTCAGGTGGGGATACACCCCCACAGGCGTCGCAGAGCGGTGGCGGCAGGGATACACCCCCGCAGGCACCACAGAGCGGTGGCAGGGATACACCCCTGCAGGCACCACAGAGCAATACACCCCTGCAGGCGCCGCAAAGTGACGCCGCGGCGAGGCCTTCCAGGGAGTTGAGTCGCTCCACGCGCATACGTGCGCAAGGGGGCAAAGTCATCTAGATATAGGGAGAGGCCAGGGAACATGGCGTTGCCTGTGATCAGCGACGCTGAGATACTGGCCCCCTCGTGTGTGGATTAGTCGTAGAGTGAACCTAGAAGTTGGAAGCTGTGAGAGTGCGTGAGCGAGTGGAAGAGCTGAGTAGAGAGTGAGTGTGTGTGCGAACGGAGGTAGGGGTGGTGTGATTGTAAAGTGTGGCTCCACTATATCCTTCCCTTCCTGTGTGGGCCCCTCCTTCCCTGTGTACCGCGGTTGTGATTGCTATTGTTCCCTCCCGCTTCATCCCTGGTTGTATCCCGCTTCCCTCACTGCTCCTTCACCTTCCCCCTGTTCCCCAAAGCACTGTGTGGGTGAGTGGGGGTGCAGTAGGGAGTTACAGGTGTGGTGCATGGTGTGTGAGCAAGGGGGCACGCTCAGGGCCTTGCTGTTCCTGTTACCCCTATGATGATCTGGCCTCCTCCCCTGCGGGAGTAAATGGGCCAGATAAGAACCTGAGGGGTTGTTTGTCCTCGCATTTAGAGCTAAGTTCTCTAGAGTGCAAGAAGTGTGTCTGGGTGCCTGTGGAGTGGGGTCTCAGGGGTCCATTTCCCTCCCTTTCTCTGTCTGTCCCTAACAGTGAGGCACCTGGTGCCACTGTTTCCAATGGCGGCCAGGAGACTTCCGGTGCGGGGAGGCACGTCTATTTAGCATGAGGTTGCTAAATAATCCAGGGGCTGGCATAAAAGCCATGGGAATATTTTTTTTACCGGAGCTGTTGTTTTCTGATTCATGTTGTATGTGTCCCATAGACTTGGAAAGGTGATGTTGTCAATCTACCATGTGGTCTGATTTCAAGATGGCCACCTTAATTCAAAATGACAGCTAAAAATGTTCCCATCTCCACTTCTGAGGTCAATATCTCAGGAAATAATAATGATAGAACTTTGAAACAAAATTTGAACAAAAGCTAATCCCAGTCTAAAAAGCAGATTTTCAAGTCCGTGAGACTGGAGGCACATCTAAGAGTGCCCTAACGCTTGGCATGGATCATTGAGAGATACTTTTCTTAGACAACAGCGTCTCCACCCATTACCCATCCAATGCCCATCCATCATGCATGTTGCAGGGCTGCAAAGGGTGCCAATGCAGCCCTGCAAGATTCATGATGGTTGGGAGGCACTTGTCTAAGAACACCCTTAGTATAGATGGAGAATATGGAGGAAAGACTTCCACAAGATCTGATAGACTTCCTGTGTGACATGAAACAGAACATGGGAGTTTGCACTGCATCTCCTTGTTCTCAATGTAAATCTTTCTAAACTGGCAAGTGTATGAGATAAAAATAATCCTGGAAAGATCACTTCCATGATTAGGGAAGAAGCTTTTTTCAGTGGAGTGTGTAGAATGAGCGTTGAGCCTCCATTGCTAATGGGTAGGTTGTTGCCAGCCATGGGCATAATTATAGTGAGGGGATACAAGGGATGTATCCCCATGTGTTTTCTCCCCCTACAGTCCCAAGGTCATGGGTCAGAGTTTATGTATCAGCATTGTCTACAAATTTAACCCAAAGTTACATCTATGCCATTGACAAAGGTGTCAACTGTGTTTGCAGGATTTCTCAAAAATGGCAGAGTCGAAAGACAGGATTCCCAGTGGTGACCAAACTGTTCTCTCAAGCCTGTTCAGATGTTGCTCCAAAGAGAATTTCTGTCTCTGTGTATTCAATATTTCATCCATGCTAAATATATTTTAAACTAAAAGGGATTTTAATTACTCCATCCCTAGTGATGAATTCATGTTTCCACAGGGTAACAGAGGAAAAGAGGCAAAATAACAGCTGTCATGCACAAGAATTCACACATTAATTAATAAGACACCCTATTAAGTCATGGGAATTAAAATATTATTACTAAAGTTCTGGAATAACAGCCTTAATAGCTTGAGATACGGAATAACTCGCTGAGAATTGATAATTCACAACACATTTTAATAATCAAAATCTTAAATGGGAGAGACAAGTTTGGATTGGGACCAACATGGTTACCACACTATAGCAGGGTACGATTCCCCAGGGGTATGTCCTGGCAGGATCAGACCCCCAGGATCTTATCCTCTTGCGTCTTTCAGTTCCACAAGTCACTCGCTTTAGGGAATCAGCTTATACAGTCCTTATTACCAACATACACTCAGTCCCATAATACATAGGTAGTATCTTCACATATTCACTCTCTGTACTGCTGCCAGACATGCAACTCCTCTGGCATCCCAAGCCCTGGTTATACCCCAGCTCAGCCTTAGGCTGGTGATCCCCAGGCTAGGCTCTGTTCAGTACCTAAACAGCAGTCTTTGTCTTTCTCAGCCCTCAGCAGCTCCCAGCAAGGTTTCAGCACCAGGACAACAGTCCTGCTGGAGCTTCCACAGAGATGTGTTCCTTTCAGCAGTCAGGCACAAACTGACTCTCCGGCTTCTGCTGTCTCCTCTTACACAGACCAAATGAGTGTGGCCAAGCTACCCTACTCTCTAGCCTTAAAAGACCAGTAGCTGCTCACTCTGTCTCTTTACTCTCCAGCTTGATTCCAGCTCAGGCTGCTGTCTATTCACAAGGCTAGCTTTGCCACGCCCAGTGCCAGTGCCATGCCACCTGGTGCTAACTGTCTTAGAAGTGGCCACAGCCCTTGGGTTCAGCCCTTCCTGGTTATCCCCAAGTTTATCCTTAGGCTTGCCCAGCTCTACAGGGCTGGCTCAACCATGACCATGCTCAGTCCTCAGGCTGACACATGCTCTCAGGGCTGATGCACTTAGGCTGGTCTCAGTCCCTTCTTAAAGTGGCAGCAGCTGCCTCCAGCTGCTCCCTGCCCCCTACACACTCTAAATCAGGAATGGGGAACTCCTGGCCCTGATCCAAATACAGTTGGTGACCCATTTTTATTTGGCTCCTTTCCAATTCCTGGATATCCAGGGCTTTCCACAGATCCAGTCCCTACCCTCAAGTACTGAAGGCATGTGCTCAAGAGGAAAGGAGTAGAAAGGAGGGCATGCACCTGATGATAGGGGATCCGTTTGTCAGTCATATCTCTGATCTGGACCCTTCTCTCCCAATCCCTCTCCTTAGTGTGTCCCACAAGTCCTTTCTCAATTTTTACTCAGCCCACTGAGCATGAACTAATTTTCATAGTGGCCCCCAGGAGAAAAAGCTTCCTCATCTCTGCTAAACACAAATGTTAACTATTAAGCATTAAGCACCATAACCAACTGTTCAAGAAGTGACTGTATTTGTGTAGCTGCTGAACAATTTATTTATTATTGATTTTATTTATTATAAAATTTGTATGCCACCCCCTCCTGCTCAAAGCATCTCAGGGTGGCTAGCAACATAGTCAAACAATTTAAATCAATGAACCATGGGAAGAAGAAGCGGCCACAGCTGTTTCTTTCTTCTGGGCTATAACTCTGGGAGGCAAACAATTTGAAATGATTTTTTATGGTATCAATAAATGCTTTAAATATCTTTCTTGTCTGTCACTGTGTTTCCCTCTGATCCATCTGCCTCCCCCTTAGCACCAGACCAGCAGCTTTTCCATGTGTGTGCCCTATTGGCACTTCCATAGTAGCTGGGTACAAGCCTCTGCTTGTGCGTTCCCTATTGGCATTCACAGGCTAGCTGGATCTGGGAATGGGTATAGGAAGTGCAGAAGCACAGGCATGCTGTGAATAGCCAGCACCAGGCCTTTGCCTGTGGCATTCCTACGTCCATTCCCTTTGCACCTGGACAAAGGCTTTTCCTTGTTGGGGTACTATGGACCATCCCCAAGTACCCCCTGCCCTCAAGTGCATGACCAGTAGCCTTCCCCTCTCCGGATTGGAAGCAGTAAGCGACGGGCACGAGGTTATGGAGGCACCGTCTGGTCGTTCTTTCTGGGATGAGTTTCAGGAAGTGACACCGGCTGATGCGGTGAATGTCCTAGGGTCTGTCAGAGTCACTAGTTGTGAACTAGATCCATGCACGTCCTGGTTGGTGAAGGCCTCCAGGGAGACCTTGGGGACGGTGCTGGCGAGGGCAGTGAATGCGCCCCTTTGGCAGGGGAGATTGTCACCCAGTCTCAATGAGGCTGTGGTGCGCCCCCTGCTGAAGAAGCCATCTTTGGATGTGGGTGCACTCGCCAGCTACCGACCTGTCTCTAATCTTCCCTTTTTAGGGAAGGTTATTGAACGGACAGTGGCACTGCAGCTCCAGGCGCATTTGGACAGCATCGGTTTCCTTGACCCTTTTCAATCTGGGTTCCTCCCTGGCTACAGTACTGAGATGGCATTGGTGGCCCTGGTGGATGATCTCCGCCAGGAGATGGATGCAGGATGCTCGACCTTTGTGACCCTGCTAGATCGCTCGGCCGCTTTTGATACCGTGGACCATGGACTGCTGTGAGACTTGGGGGGTCTGGATGGGACTGTCTTTGGATGGTTCCACTCATTCCTCTCGGGTAGAAGCCAGCGGGTGGTGCTGGGGGGTGAAACGTCTAGCCCCCGGGCTTTGACTTGCGGCATTCCGCAGGGTTCCATTCTGTCCCCACTGTTGTTCAATGTGTATATGCAGCCCCTGGGGGAGATTGTGAGAGGGTTTGGGGTGCAATGTCACCAATATGCTGATGATACTCAGCTGTACCTCTCGTTTTCAACTGACCCAGGTCCTGCTGTCTCGTTACTTTCCCAATGCTTGAAGGCTGTGGCAGATTGGATGCAGCAGAGCAGACTGAAGCTCAATCCTGATAAGATGGAGGTGATGGTGGTGGGAAGGGTGGGGGAGGTGCTGGCTCCCCTGATTGGGGGGGTTCACCCGCCTGTTGCTCTTCAGGTTCGGAGTCTGGGGGTGGTTTTGGATTTGGGTCTCTGTCTGGATTGGCAGGTGGAGGCGGTGGCTAAAGCCCCCTTTCACCAGCTGTTTCTGGTACGGGGGCTTTGACCTTACCTCTCCAGGCCTGATCTGGCCACTCTCGTCCATGCCTTCATCACCTCGAGGCTAGACTACTGCAACGTGCTCTACGTGGGGCTTCTCTTGTTTCTGGTTCGGAGGCTGCAGCTAGTGCAGAATGCAGCGGCCCATCTCCTGATGGGGACGGGGCGGTGTGAGCACATAACACCAGTGCTCCACGCTCTGCACTGGCTGCTTATAGCGTACTGAGCCAGATTCAAGGTGTTAGTATTGATTTACAAAGCCCTGCACGGCCTGGGCCCCTCATATCTCGAGGACCGTCTCGCCCTCCGTGCTTCAGAACGATCCCTTCGGTCCACTGGGGGCACCTTTCTGGTGGTCCCCCGTATAAGATGGGCCACGGGGGGCCACAATGGGCCGCAACCGCCGGGCCACGGTGGGTGGGTTAATTTTTGAGGGGGGATGTTTTAAATTTGTTTTAATTATTATATTGTAGATTTTTTAATGTTTAAAAATTGTGTTTATATTATGTTGGAAGCCACCCTGAGATGCCGTAGGCATGGGGGGCAGCATATAAATATAAATAAATAAATAAATAATCCTCCGCAAGTTATTATGGAGAATGCAACAGCTGGGAAAGACCAATCATTGGGCACATACTGCCAACCAAGAAGAACTGGGATAATGCGTGTTTGAAAATGGCACATTGGGCTTTTAAGGTGGATGTTATGTGTGTTCGAGTGAGAATGAGAGGGGGGACAGGGGCTGAACATGATAGCTCTGTCGAGTGCTCTAGGCTTTTTTCCCTGTGACTCTATGGTGTGACCTGGATGTGAGGAGGCTGCATGCAACCTAATAGATAGGACTTGGCCACATTGGCGTATGTTAACTTGCATTTGCCCACATGGCGGGCTACACATGCTTTGGAAGCCTGCCATGAGTAGGGTTTGCATGTCTGGTGGGGTAGTGGTCATGCGGCCGATGGGGGAGAATACCCAATAAATGGGCAGGTCGACACCCATCTGGTGTGGGCTATGATGTTAACACCCTCTGACATCTAGTCAGTCTGTAGTGAACCAGGAGCAGGGAAGGAGTCCTGCTCCAGCACTCTGGGAGCTTTCCAGAGTGCTGATCCATAGGGCTGGGCATGCAGAGTGAGATGCAGAATCTGTGAAGAAATATTAATAAGGTACTATTGAATAAGAAATCCCTGTCTAACATTGGTAATCTGGGGTCAGATCCAGCAGTGACTTATGGAACATGGCCTCTCTCTGCTACGCAGTCTCTTTCCTACTGAGTATGGACTCATGTCCAGCCCCTTACTTCAAAACACTGAAGAAATGCACTTGGGGGAAGGGAGTGGAGATGAGGGCATGTACTTGTAGATAGAACATGGGTTAATGGGACAGATCTATGATCCTGACATGAGCCTCTTCTTCCAGCCCCCATCCTCCACAAACCCCCTTCCTTGCTTGCAACCTCCTAGGCAACTAGTTCAGTTGCCACATGACTCTTACTGTTAGGGAGTTTTTCTTTATATTTAACCAAAATCTACCTTCCTGTAAAACTTGAGTCCATTATTTCTAGTGCTGCCCTCTGTAGCAATTAAGATCAGTTCCTTGCCATCTTTTTGGTTAGATATTTGAAGACTGCTATTATTTTCTTTGCTAGCCTAAACATACAGTTCATTCAACCTTTCCTCATGAGACTGGCTTTCTAGGCACTTTATTATCTTTGTTGCTCTTTTCTGAACCCATTCCAAACTGTCAATGTCCTTAAAATGAGGTGCCCCAAACTGGATGCAATACTCCAGGTGAGGTCTGACTAGTACCAAATAGAGTGGAATTATTACCTCCACTGGCATGGATAGAATGCTTCTGTTAGTGCAGCCTAAAACTGCATTAGCCTCTTTTGCAACCACATCACACTGCTGACTCATATTCAGTTTGTGATCAACCACAATCCATACAGTTTTTCAACATGTGCTGCTGCCAAGCCAGGTATCCCCCATCTTATACTTGCATGTTTGGTTTTTCATTCCTAAGTGCAGAACTATACATTTATCTTGGTTGAATTTCATTTGAGATCAACAAGGCTAGGTGTGTGTCTTCTTTCCATCTAGCTATGTTTGTCCCTCATTTCAGAGTCTAGGAGTTGAGGTGTCATGGGAGCACCATGGGTGTGTTTGAGCCTGTGTTTATGTACGAGCACACGCAGACAGGGTGAGCATGACTTTAGACTAACATTTGTGGAGAATGTTGATCCACGTAAGTCCCACCCCCATAACCATTGAATGTGGTGGGGAAATTTGCAGGGGACACATCCCCCACTATAATTAATCCCATGTTAGCATCTCTCCTGATAATTATTATTATTATTGTTATTATTATTATTATTAACAAACATTTATATAGCGCCAGCAGTGTACCTGGCACTTTACAAAGTAATAAAATAGACACGGTCCCTGCCCCTAGGGCTTACAATCTGAGAGACAGGAGCTGGGGGAGAGACTTAGGAAGGGGAACAGAGGGAGAGACAAGGGGTCTAACATTCATGAAGATGCGAGGTCTCAAGTGCACGTACTTGGCTTGGTTACGATGAGAATGACAGCAGGCAGGTCCATGTTGCAAGGATAAGGGTAAACCGATCGTAGGTATAGGAATAGTGGCTCAGCAGGATAAAGAGTCAGACAGAGCAGAGCGAAAGAGGTGAGTTTTAAGGAGAGATTTGAAGGTATGAAGGGAGGGGGCAAGGCGGATGTGGACAGGGAGGGAGTTCCAGGCATGGGGGGCAGCAAGTGAGAAGGGACGAAGGCGCTTAGGGGAGCAGGGAAGGCGTGGAAGGGTGAGAGAAGGGACAGAGGAGGAGCGAAGTGCACGGGCTGGAGTATGGAGGGCGATAAGTGCAGAGAGGTAGGGGGGAGCAAGGTTGTGAAGAGCTTTATAGGTGAAGACTAGGAGCTTGTGCAGGATTCGTTCAGGAAGGGGAAGCCAGTGAAGCGAAGAGAGGAGGGGCTGCACATGGTCAAAGCGACTGGCGAGGTAGATGACCCTGGCAGCAGAGTTTTGGACAGAGATGAGGGGAGAGAGGGGAGACTGGGGAAAGCCAGAAAGAAGGAGGTTACAGTAATCGAGGTGAGAGATGACCAGAGCATGAACAAGAGTTTTGGCAGACGAGACAGAGAGAAAAGGGCAAATCTTAGCTATGTTATGGAGGGAGAAGCAACAGGATTTAGCAACAGAGTCAATGTAGGTTTTAAAAGAAAGGGGTGAGTCAAAGATGAAGCCTAGACTACGGGCTTGGGGGACAGGCAGAATGGTGACTCCATCAATAATTATTGGCAGTGAGGAGGGAGAGGAAGGATGAGGGGGGAAGATAAGGAAAGGTTGAATGATAAAGGTTGAATGTTGTGTCCTTTTCATTATGCTGATTTCAAGTAATGTAACAAGGCTGACCATGGAGAGTATGTCCCACAAGCATATTGCCTTGACATACAAACAGTAATGATATGCCAGGAAGACAGAAGCCTGAGCTCATTTAAGCTAACAATTGTGATGGGCAAACAATGTCAAGATGAATAAACGTAGTGACCTCTCCTTTTGCAAACTTCATGAACTGGTGCAGGTTCCAAAATGATATTTATTCAGACACACAAACATTCTGTAATGAATCTCAACAGGCACTTGTGTTTTGTTTTAGATAGTGAATGGGAAAGGCTAAAAGTTTCCTCCCAAGACACTTTTGCTGTTTATTTTTAAAAAGTTAAAAAGTTAAGTCCCTCTGAATTTGCTGCACCTGTACACAATGAACTGAGGTTTCTTGACCCTTAATGAGGCAGAAACTTCAGCAATGACTGATTTCTCAATGTTATTTTGCATTAATAGAGTTTTTAAGATGTCTAAACAAATTATTTCCTTCCATTCCTCTGCATCCCCACGAAGTCTACCATGTTTCTCCAAGAGGAGTTGAATTTCTAATGTAAAAAGCTACTGGAAAACTAACTCCATGTATCATAAAGAAACACCTGCACAAATCCAACTTGTCTTTTTGTAGACTTATCTATGGTGGAGCAGGTGCTGGCCTCTCATGAGACATATGTCCATCACTCTGGTCCTACTTCCTTCAGAGGGCTTTAGCAGTAGAAGACAGAAGAGCCAAATCAGATTGCTGTGGGCTGCTGAATGAGCAGGGACTCTAGCTAGACAGTAGACACACTTGTACTGGCAGCTGTCCTTGGTCCTGTAGCACAGGCCAAAAGAATTTGTATTCCAGATGAAGGAATAAGTTAATCCCCCAAAGTAGCTGTGTGTAGAGGTACTCGGAGGGTATCCAAAGGGCTATGCGGCCCAGTAGCAAGCATACACATTATGGTTTGAAAGCTTATCCTTTGCTATCTCTTCATCCACATCCAGCCCTGCAGTTTGCACGTGCATGAGGACAATGGTATTGAGGACAATGAAGTAAAACAGGGATGGGGAACCTCAGGCCTGGGGCCAAATGCAGCCCATGGCTAGTTTTTGTGGGGGCCCTTTCCAGTTCCTGGATGTGGCCTCTGGATATGGTTCCTACTCCCAAGCACTGAAAAACTGAGCTCAAGGCAAGAGAGAAGAGAGCATGTACACTATGGGTATTTTCAGATGTGACACCACTGCCTGTGGCCACGCTTACCCCAGCGTGGCCACAGGTGGTGTCAAATCTACTTCCACCCACCAGCTGTTTGTCATGGATTGAAGGTCCGCACCCCCACTTTACCTGATTTGAGTGACTTAGTTTCCCTCGCGTAAAACCCACTTGGATCAGTTTTCTCTCTCTGGCTGATTCAAGCCTGCCGCAGGGACAACCCCTTTGTCACTCAAGGGCTTGATCCTTCCCGTTTACAGACTCTTTAATCTCTGGGTTCACAAGAGCTTGAGAACTCTTGTTGTGCACTTGTGTTCCAATGTTAGACACAGACACTTCTTTATAAAGATAAGAAGTAAGTTTATTGATTACATAAGCAAGATAGTTGATACAGAGTGGCTACTAGAAATCAAAGGTAAATATAATGCATTCCTAACCTATACTGGTTGAGTTCCTAAATAAACATCTTACCCTACCAAGTTCCATAAGTTCTTCTCAGTCCTTGATGTAAGTGTCTGGGTCTCCAGACTTAGAGTTGCTAGAAAGCAAAGTCCTGTCTCTCAGTTCATGGTTTCCAGCCTTGCTGGCTGCAAGATGGTGAGTGAGTTCCTGATAGTCACTGCCCCCTCTGGGGTACAACTCCTTATATCCCCAGGAGGAAACTCCTCGTATCTTCTCAAGGCTTCTAGAATTCCCTTTGTTCTCTTTATCAGCTTTCTCTGTCTCTTGCACGTAGGCAATGACTGCCGGCATTAGCATTTTTAATGTCTCTGTCTGGGCAAATCAACAAACTGTCTTCCCATTTCCTGGGGCTTGGTCACATATCACAGTTCTGATTTGGGTATTACAGTTCTCAATTGTAACATTACATACATGTGGAACCTTTTGCTTTACATATTTACCAGATGTCCTCTCCCTCTAACCTGACCATCTGCATCGATGGCGTCACCATCTGTCCTGTTCTCCAAGCCCACAGCTTGGGCTTCATCTTCGACATGCACCTCTCTTTTAAACCTTACATTGACTCTGTGGCCAAATCATGCCGATTCGCTCTCCACAACATTGCCCGCATCCGCCCCTTTCTATCTATCTCCTTGGCCAAAATCCTTGTTCATGCCATGGTTATCTCTCACCTCAACTACTGCAACCTCCTCCTTGCTGGCCTCCCTCACTCTCACCTCTCCCCCCTTATCGCAATCCAAAACTCCGCCACCAAGGTCATTCACTCTGCCCGTCGCTTCGACCATGTGCAGCCTCTCCTCCTCTCCCTTCACTGGCTCCCCCTTCCTGAACGTATCCTGTTTAAACTCCTGGTTTTCACGTTCAAATCGCTCCACGACCAAGCTCCCCCTTACCTCTCGGACCTAATTTCCCTACGCACTCCTGCACGCGCTCTCCGCTCTTCCTTTGTCCCCTCCCTCACTCTCCCTCGTTTCTCCTGCTCACCTAACCGCCTTCGACCCTTCTCCCTCGCTGCCCCCCATGCCTGGAACTCCCTCCCTGCCCACATCCGCCTTGCCTCCTCCCTCCGCTCCTTCAAATCCCTCCTCAAGACCCACCTTTTCCTTGCTGCCTTTCCCAATGCCTGCTAGTCTTTCCCCTTACTCTTACTGTCTGCCCTCCTCTGCTGACTGCTGCTACCAACCTCTTTGTAACCAAGCCAAGCATACGCACCTGAGACTTCGCATCCGCTTGAATGTTTGTTTGTCTTCTCCCCTGTCTCTCCCACTGTCCCCTCTCCCTGTCTCCCCCCCTTTGTCTTTTAGATTGTAAGCCACAGGCAGGGACCGCGTCTAGTTCTGTGTTCTGTACAGCACCAGGTCACACGACTGGCGCTATATAAATGTCTAATAATAATAATAATACATGTAGGCCCGTGTTACACGTGTGTGACCCTATGTTCCTCCGTGACAATGTTAATCATGGGTGGGAGCAGAGGTAATCCCGGGCCGTGGCAGGGCTTAATCCAGGATGTGCACTGGGCTCCCTGCCAGTGCACATTCCAGGTTAAGCCCTGCCACATTCCAGGGAACCATGGTAGAGTGGGCCGTCACATCTTATGGCCTGCTCCACCTAACCCCGTCCAGTGGCCAGAGCAGTTATGGGCGGGCATGGCAGCCTGCCACACCCACCTGTCAGGGAGGAGGCGGGGTTGTGCTGAGGAGCGTAGGGGGTGAGACCGTGTGGACCCATATCCGCACGTCCCCCATCCTTTCCCCAGCCCCGGCTGCTGGAACGTTTGTTCAGTGGCCAGGCAGACCCCTGCCCAGGGTGAGGGCTCTCATCTCACCCCGGGCAGGGGTTAAGCGTGGCGGCTCATTGAGCCATCACATCTGAAAATACCGAAGGATAGGGGGCAGATCCATAACACAAATCTCCATGATCTGGACCTTCCTTTCCTCCACCCGTGTCCCCAACTTCTATCTGGCTCTTAGGGCTTGTACTAATTTTCAAAGTGGTCCCTGGGAGGGAAAAGTAAAAGCAGCGGGACTGAGTGCATTTGGCGGGGCATCTCCCTGGAGCCCTTAATGGTGGAGCTGCCCCTGACATCCACCAGAGTGACTCATGACTAGCATAGTGGGCTATTCTAGATACAGGTAAATTTGTATTATAAACTTAGGCTAAAACACCTCGTTATGTGGTCAGGCTGGCATAAATAAGTGGTATATCTCCCCTGTAATTCTATAGGCACTGTGCATCCTGCACTAGATATCTCTTGGGGCTCCCCCCCAGCTCTAATTCCCACACAACCAAAAGGGAAAGTTTTTACCATTAGTTCACAATTTTTCAAAAATACCAGGCAGACAGGGCAGAAGATACAGACCCAGTCTGGGATTGAGACTCTTGACACTTTGCTTGCCCTCCCAATGTACTGATAGCATAGCCAGTCTGGTAATATCTACATGAAATGATTTCCTTCTCCCAAGAGATCATGCTGGTTATGCTAATGCAATAGTTGATAAATCAAAGCAATTAGGCTTTGCTCACTGTGAAATTAGGAAGCTTTTTTTTAAAAAAAAAAAGAGTTAGATGTTCTGCCTCTTCTAAATTATGCCGTAGGCTTTTTGAACATGCATCCAGCAGCTCTGTTTGGATGGCCTGGAATAATATGGACAGATGTAAGGGTTTTTTGTTTGTTTGTTTGTTTTTAAAAAGACCAGGTTTGTAAATAATCCACTTGTGCTCTCGGACCAATTAGCCACATAAGAGGGAAGCTGCTTTAACAAAACCTAAAAACAAAACTAATTCATTTCTCACAAAAGCCTCTTTGGCAACTTCAGTTGTACAAGTGGCTGGCACTCTATGTGCTTATTGAAGCACATTTTGAAATGACTAGGGATGGGCGAACGCGGTTCGGTAGTTCGGTGTTCAGCCCGAACTCAGCCTGTTCGGACAACCGAACATGAACACGAACACACCGAATGGACTGAACACCAAACACCGAAATGGCGAACACACCGAACGGAACCGAACACCGAACTACGAAATGGCCGAACAGTTCGTTCAATTCGAATCGCGTTCGGTTGTGTTCGGGTGGCTAAAACATGGTCTTCTGTCAGGTCACTGGAAGGCCAAATGTAGCAGGGAGGGGGAAGTCATTTGACTCAGCTAGGAGCAGACTTCCAGGCACCAGGGGTGGAGGGTGGAGAGTGGCTTGGAGTAGCAGCCAGCCTGATGAATCACCATCTCTTTTCGCCTCAGACCACTGGCTTGGCAGTCTATGATTGGCCACGGGCTAGGCTGCACGGAGCCAATGGGGCTGATTTGAGGCGGGCGCAGCAAGAAACAAAACTGTCTGCCTCCCCCCTTCCCAATACCTTCTGAGCTAGTCACTGTTCCTGAGCAGCAGGCGTTTCAGAAGGCTCCCTCACCCAGCATTTTCCAGCTCCCCAATCCATTGCCATCCTCCTCCTATTTCACCCATCCAACCCATCTACCCCCATATTCTCATTTATTTACATTAGCTTTGATAGATTTAGTTGTTATTTTTTGTTTTTATCCCTCCCTGTGTTCAATCTTCAATCTTCCTCCTTCCCTCCCCCCTCCATTGAATATTCCCTCCCCATTCCCTTCCCCTGTTTTTTTGATTCATTAGAGTAGTAGTATATTATTAATTTATAGATTGATTTAGGTTTCATTTCAGTTTTGTACCCCTCCTTGTCTTGTTTGTGATTGCCCCCCAACCCCCATCCCATATATTCATAGGTAGATAGATAGGATTAGGTCGATACATTTTTGTTTTGACATAGTAGGAGTAGTTTAGTTTAAGGTTTACAGATAGAGTTTACTGTTTTCTGTGATTCAGCTTTAGGGTTTGTTGGAGTTATTCATAGCATTTAGAATACATTTATTAGTTAGGTAGTTAGTTAGTTATTAGTGTAGATATAGAGATATAAATATTTGATAAAAAAATTCAATAAAATTTTTTTAAAAAATTATATATTAAAAAACATTGTTTTTTTCGGGAGAAATGGAGAAGGGAAGGAGAGGCCGATCTGCTGCCCGTAGGGGAGGCAATGGGGCACGTCCCAGAGGCCGTGCACGAGGAGCGGCAGCAGGCAGCAGCAGTAGCCAGAGGCAGAGCGCCTCACCCCCTCCCAAAATCAGGAGGCCTGCTTTAGGGGCCCAGGGTGCTCTGCAACGTCTCCTGGCAGTGCCCTCCACTGACACTCAGGGCACTGGAAGGCCTGCAGGACTTGAGGCTCAGGCTGCTGCATCTGTGTCTGCTGTGCGTGGTGATGGAGCAGGAGCTGGGGCTGCTTCTTCTACCGATGTTCCTCCAGGGCCACCAATGTCCCCCACAGTCGAGGAAATCCCCAGTAGCCCAGAGCTGGTGGATCCCACCCCGGCTGCTAGAGGCAGGGCCCGATCCCCGGGCAATGCCAGTACTAGGGACTGGGAGAGGAGGAGTGGCAGCAGCGGCAGCTGCAGCAGCACTAGCAGCCACAGAGGGGGGCACAGGGAGAGTGCCAGCAGCATGGCGGGCACGGGCAGTCTACCCTCCGGGTCCCAGTACTCCCCTTCTGGGGACATCGCCATGATCGCTGGGGACAGTGAGGAAGAGGCAGCAGTCAGTGACACTAGTGCCGCAGAGGATATCTATGTCCATGAGGCAATGTCTGACCCTCCTCCTCCCAGAGCTGCATCACCACCAGTGCCACAAAGTTCTCCCTCTCCCAGCAGCACTGGCAGCAGCACGTCTGCCAGGGCGGGCAAGAAGGCAGCAGGAGGGGGAAAAAAATCCACTGTCTGGGAGCATTTTAAGCAGGTGAGGGCAGATGATCCCAGAGAGGTGCAGTGCACGCTGTGCCAAAAGGTGCTTCCCGCGATATTTCCGGTCGAACGCGAACGCGCGAACCACCCGAACACCGAACGACCGAACACGAACGCACAACCCGATGGCGAACAAACCGAACGGCCGAACACAAACGTACGACCTGCCCGAACAACCGAACATGAACGGCCGAACACGAATGGCCGAACAGAATGGGTGAACATGAACGCGAGGTACGACCGAACGACCGAACACGAACACACAAACCGAACGCGGCCGAACCGAACGGCCGAACACAAACACACGAACCGATCGCGGCCGAACCGAACGGCCGAACACGAACCGCGATCTGTTCGCCCATGCCTAGAAATGACATGCTGGAATTGAGAGACGGTCTCCTTATGGAATTGTGTACTAGTTTGATTTAGCCACTTTGAAGAAAATAAGGATCCAGTCCTGCCTTTGATAAGACCATGGACATGTGAGATCACCTGCTGACTGAGGAGAAGAAGAGGTGAGAACAGAAAGGTAATATGTGAGAATGACGGCGGTAAAACTAGGAAGGAAACGTACATTTTCTTATTGTAAGATCCTAATAGGATATTATGGGAATGATCACATGATTGACCAGTTCTGATTGCTGTGATTGTTCCATCAGCTAGTTATTACCAGCATGCTAGAGTTCTTGCAAGTTCTTCACCTTGTCCTGGCCTAGCTCCAGGGAAAGATGAAGCACAGCATGTCAGGAGGGGAACTTGGAAAGGCACGCTGGCCAGGCTGGAAGTGGGCAAGGCACAGCGTGCCAGAAGAAGGAGCTTACCAGGGCCAGCTCGAGCATGGCAAAGTGCAGCAGATTTTGAGAGGCTGTTGCAATGGGGGGGGGGGAGGGATGGGGAGCAGGCTAGGCTGGAGGGAGATGCGGCACAGTGCATTGAAAGGAAGAGGCTTTTAGGGCAAGCTGAAGTGGGTTGAGATGCAGCATGCTAGGTGCAAAGGTTCTTGTAACTGACTGGAGCAGGGAGCAGAACAGTGTGAAGCTGAATGAGACCAGAAAACACAACCACTGGTTCTAGGTATCACATAGGTGCACTTGTCTGGTCTCAGCCCCCTGCCTTGCACTGCACTGTTCCTTGATCCCCACCCCCTGGCTGCAAGAGCCTTCACTCACAGCACATTGCATCTGGATCACTTCAGTCAGCTCTGATAAGATCCTTCTTCCAGCATGTGGGGGCACTTTTCTCCAGACTATGGTGCTTTCTCCTGGGCTCCGTTCAATGCAGCCCCTTAGAGAGATTGCAGGCCAAGCAACCTGTAAGGGTTGTGGGGTGAGAGGCATCCAAGACATGGGTAGACATGAGGTTTGCGCTGCAGGGACAGGATCAAGGCTGGGGCTGTGATTAGAAAGGGGGAAACAGGAGGCAAGATTAAGGACAGGGGCTCAAGGAGAAACAGGACTGGAAGCAAGGACAGAGTAAGGATTGGGGTCCAAGGCTCCAGAGAGGAATCAGCACATGGACCCAAGGGCATTGGAGAAAGCACGGCATCAAAGCAAGAAGGCTGGTGGAGCCAGATCTCTGGTAGGTTGTTCAGACCAGGGGTTTGTTGTGACCGAGGAAGTTATATAATCCCTGACCAAGCAGGTGGCAGGTCACCAGTGGCCAATCAGGAGCTAGGCATGGTGGAACCAGAAGGTTGCTACCTTGTAAACAAGTTTCTTTGAGATGGCTCCGAACATTCTCACAAATGGGCTTGTGCTTGCGCGCCCTTCTTTTACTGGCATATACCAAGCTCACTAGTTTGAAAATCATGTGACGTACACGCGCCCCCACCCTATATAAGGTACCTTCCCGCCTAAACCCAACAGTTCCTTCCAACCCTGAGTGTGCAGGAAGAAAATTCCATGTGGGGCTGGAAGGGTGGGTATTTGTGATAATGTTAGGAGTCATCTCAAAGAACCTTGTTTAAAAGGTAGCAACTTTCTGTTCTTCTTCGACTGGCTCCTCCCATTCTCACAAATGGGAGAGTACTAAGCCTAGTCAAAGGCGGAGGGGGAATTTTCTTGGTTTAAGAATAACACTACTGCTCTGTAGAAGAAGAATATATACATATATACACATATATACAGACACACACACACACACACACTTATATATATATATATATATATATATGTTTATTGAATGAACATGCTGGATAATGTTTCTTTTATATATATATATATATATATATATATATATATATATATATATATATATATATATTTACAGAGGTTTAACTACCGAACTCAGAATGGCCACCCCTACTGCAGACTGGCTGAGAGGAGAGATGGATAGCATAATGATGTATAAACGTACTTGGCGAGCTCCATGTCGCAGCCCGACATATCTCCTGGGATGAAATATTAGAGGAAGCTGCAGTAGAGGCGCCTACACCCCTCAACGAATGAGCCCTCAAATACAGAGGGGGAGAGGCTCCTACCTGATTATAAATAAAGGAAATTAAGTAAACCAACCACTTGGAAATTGTTTGTGATGAAAACTTTTGACCCAATTTGTGGCAGGAAGGAGAAACAAATAGGTTATCAGGTAGCCTACATTGTTTTGTTTTTTCCAAGTAAAGCAAAACCGCCCTCTTAACATCAAGGGTATGCAACCTGACTGTTAATTGGGAGTCATGGGGTGGGGGGAGGAAAGCCGGGAGGACAATTTTCTCTGACAAATGGAATGGGGACACCACCTTGGGAATAAAGGTAGGATGGATAGAGATCGCAATTCTATCTGGGAAGATTTGCAGATAAGGCTCGTTGATAGATATAGCCACAAGCTCACTTACCCTCCTTAGGGATGTGATTGCTACAAGAAAAACAGTTTTTAATGTCCAGTGGAAGAGATCAGCCTCTTTGGCTGGTTCAAAGAGTGCCTTAGTGATCTGGTCCAATACGAGATTGAGGTCCCACTGTGAGACCGGTTCCTATGAGGGGGAAACAGATTGACCAGACCCTTTAGAATTTTTTTTACTAAGGGATGAGAGAATAGTGATTGGTTATTACGGCTAACCTATGGCCTACGGCTGACAGGTGAACTCTAATAGAGGATATAGCTAGTCCTTTTTCAGCAAGTTCCAGTAAATACTGAAGTATCATTTGTACAGATATCTGTTCTGTGGAGAGTGCTCTGTCCTTTAACCAAAACAAGAATCGTCTCCATTTAGAATCATATGACCTCTTAGTCGACACCTTTATGTCACTCTGAAGGACTATGTTAATTTTGTCAAGTATTAGACCGGACCTGGGATTATCTGAATTCTCCACACATGGAGGTTCAGTCTCTTGATGTTCGGATGTAGAATTTGTCCCTGATAGATGGTCAGTGGATCGGAGATCTGGGGGAGGGGGGTATGACGCAGCCACTAGTGTCTGAAGTCTGGAAAACCAGAACTGTCTCAACCAGGCTGGGGAGATTAAAATTAGATTTGCCCCCTCCCTGTATATCTTGTCCAGTACCTTGGGTATAAGGGGGATGGGTGGGAATGCGTACCCCAGTTGAGTGTTCCAAGGAAGTAGAAACACATCCCCCAGGGACTGGGGGTTGTGTGCTGCTCTTGTGCAGTAAAGACTGCACTTGGTATTGTATTGAGTCGCAAATAGGTCTATCTCGGGTGGTCCCCACAGGTAGACTGGTGATAGGTATATCTAGGGGGAGAGCTCCCATTCGTAATTCTCCTCCTGGAGGTGACTCAGAATATCTGCACGTGAATTCTCCGATCCCACGACATGTGTCGCCTGCAGGTACATTCTGTTCTTTAGAGCAAAGTGCCATATTGTCTGAGCCAACTTGCAAAGCTCTGGTGACTTTGTACCTCCCTGTTTGTTTAGGTGCCAGATTGCTGTCATGTTGTCGGAAGCAATGTTGACAGTCTTGCCTGCTAGAAGGTGTCAAAAAGCCTTCAGGAAATTTAAAATAGCTGTGATTTCTAAGAGATTGATGTGCAATTGCTTCTGATGTGCACTCCGTCAGCCTGATATGGCCAGATTCTGGAGGTGCACCCCCCATCCTGTTAATGATGCATATGTAGTTAAAAAATGCGAAGGGATGGGAAAAAGGGTGGCCTGCTAATACAAATTCCCTAGTACCCCAAATCTGGAGAGAATTTAGGATATCTCTGGATAGTCTAAGTTTCTTTGAGGGGGGTGTCTGTGAGGGGGGGGATGTCATGGCTGGGTCTTGAACCCCCAGCCCTGCAGAGCACTGCCTTAATGGCTAGTGCTATTTCAGGTTGGTTTAACAGCCCACTATTCCTTCCTGTGTCTTCCTTCGTGTCTCCACCCCCTGTGTTGCCACACCCTTCCCCAGCTCTGCCCTTTTCCCCCTAGCCCTGCCTCCCAGCTTCCTGATTGGCCACAAGGTGTATTTAAACCATAGGGTGGCCACAGGAAGCTGTGGGAGCAACTGCTCTTACCCTGTGCGTGCGTGCGTGCGTGCGTGCGTGCGTGCGTGCGTGCGTGCGTGCGTGCGTGCGTGCGTGCGTGCGTGCGTGCGTGCGTGCGTGCGTGC
>QEPC01006915.1:205476-251211 GCA_003113815.1 Sphenodon punctatus | reverse complement strand
GTTCTCTCCTTTCCTTGCTCTTCCCCCTCATGCTGTTCTTAACTTGCTTCTCCCTGGCCTGTATCCTCTTTGTTGACTTGGGACCCTTTTCCCTTTCCTTTCTGTAGCCTCAATGATGAGCTGTGCACTCTGAGGCCGGGTTCCCCGGCTGGGAGAACGAGAACTGTCTCTAAACACCCTAGAGACTGGCTGAGATGTTTTTCCTTCTAGATATCTTTCTTATCTGTGTTCTCTGGGCCCTTCCGACAGTAACCCTCCCCAGGTATAGGTTCCCTCAGTCTCTGTCTCCTGCTAGGGTAGGTCCCTTTCCCCTTCCCCCCTGACAGTGGAATGACCTCAGTACCCATAACTTCAGTGGCCTCATGAACAACCTCGCATGTGGACTAGTAGCAGTGGTGGAAGCCATAAGACCGACTAGTCACTGAAGTGACCTAATGTTCTGGAGTCTAAATAGACATAGATCTTACCATTTGGGAGATATCTAAAAACCTGTCTTCCGGGGTGAAGACCTTAGCTAGTGTGGAATCAATAACAGCCCCTACATAGTCAATTCGATAACAAGGGGATAAATGAGACTTTAGTACATTTATTGTTAGACCTAATTGCACACGAAGGGTGAGAGTGAACTGGAGGCTACTTGTTAGATCTGCTTGAGACTCACCAATGAGGACCCAGTCATCTAAATATGGGAAAATTGTAATCCCCTGTCTACAAATATAAGAAATAACTGGGGCTATTACTTTGGTAAAAATCCTAGGGGCGGAAGACAAACCAAAGGAGAGGGAGCAGAATTGGTAATGCGTAGAATTATGAACAAATCTTAAAAAAGGTTTAGAAGAGAGATGTAATCTTACATGAAAATACGCATCGTCAAGGTCTATGACTGCGTACCATTGCCCCTATTGGAGATGTGCTCTCAAGGAATCAGTGGTAAGCATCTTGAATTTTTTGTATAAAACAAACCGGTTCAAGAAACGTAAATGAAGAATTGGCCGATAACCTCCTCCTTTTTTATCAACAACAAAATAGTTAGAATAAACTCCTGACCTAGTTTGATCGTGAGGTACAATTTCTATAACATCCTTGGAATACACTTCAAATATCTCTTTATTTAAAACCAAAGACTGCTGAATAGACATTTTAACAGGTCTTAGTGGCTTAACACAAGGTGGAAAGAGGACAAATTGCACCCTGTACCCTACTGTATTAATTTCAAGAACCCATGCATCGGAGGTTATAAACTCCCAAGTGGGGAGGCATTGAAATAACGCTAAAGAAAAGGAAGGTTCCTCCTGGACAGTTAAGGAGAACTGCAGGGGACAGGACTGTAATTGTCAGCGACGTTCTCCCCTTTGCTGGGAAGGAGAAGGGTGCCTACGGTTAGCCCTCTGTTTGAAGGGGGTATACTGCGGTCTCGCCCTCCCCTGATATTCGTATGAGGGGGAGTAGTACCTTTTATTATAACCCTGGTAATTGGGCTGGTACTGCTTCAGGATGTTATACGACTGGTGCTGAGTATATGAGCGAGAGTGGTAAAAGGTGGGACCCTGGTCTCTTTGGGTTATTTTCATTTTTATAGCTGTAACCCTTGAGTTTTGAATCTTCTCCAACACCTTGTCAGTTTCTTTGGCAAATAGCCCTGACTGGTCGAAAGGAAGATTTTCTATTCTGACTCTATGGTGCTGTTTGAGTTTGGTGCCCCTCAGCCATGCGAATCGCCTGGTGACTATCACGTTAGCCACCCCTTTTGCCGCTGTCTCAGAGGAGTGTCTAGCATTTTGCAGCTGAAAGCGGGAGGTGGTAGATCCCTCTGAAACGATACGTTCCAACTCTTTGTGTTTGTCCTTAGGGAGGAGGGGAATGATCTTTTGGACCTCTTCCCAAAGATGATGCTGATATGCAGCCATGCCAGCAGCATAGTTAGAAGTGTGCATCAGCATTGTGCTATAGGCAAAGGCCCTACGGCCAAACACATCCATTCGCCTGTTGTCCTTATCAGCGGGGAAAGTATCCTGTATGTTGAGCTGGAATCTCTCCGTGGATGCAGACTATGAGGGAATTTGGTAACGGGTGTCTGAAAAAGATAGACCCTTGCTCGGGGGGAAAGAGGTAAAAAGAGCTACTGGCTGGATGGCAGCTGGAGTGCTCCACAATCTTTCCACCTCTGTTCTATACTTTTTAAATAAGGGAAGTGTCATTTTGGAGTGCGAAGGCTTTTCCACCGAGCTAAAGGCTGGATCAGAGTCTTTCTCCGATACCAGAATAATATCAAGTTTTAAAGTCTCTGCAAATCTTTTCAACAGGCCCTGAACTTCTTTATGCTCCTGTGTGGAGATCGAAGAAGACATGCCCTGTACCTCATCGGAGGGTGGAGGTGAAAGGTTTTCTGATTCCTGTGGCTCATCAGAGTTCTGAAGAGGAATATCTGGCGGGACTGGTTCTGGGGATTCCGGAATGTCTGATGCAGGTAAGTCAGCTGATGGTGGAACGATGACGGGCTGCTGGAGAGCTCATCTCAATTTGTGCCCTTTTACATATTTTTTTCTTGCCTTCTTTGGAAAATCTGCCTGGCTTCTTCATCAAACGTTGACTGTTGTTGTTCTGCCTGGACAAGATGTCCTGTTGACCTCAAAATGCCCATTTTCGACATCATGAGTTCCCTTGGCATCGAGGCAGTAGCTGGTGTTGACGTTGTAGCCTTTGACGTTGAGACAGTAGCTCTCTTCGACATTGTGGTCCTCGATGTTGTGTCTCTCGACGTCGAGTGAGAAGATGGCTCGACAGCGCCACCTGGTGTCGTATGATGGACTGATGACGTCGTGGCAGTCGAGGAAAGGCTATGGTGAGGTCGAGCGTCGGGAGGTTGTGGAACTACATCGATGTCAACCAGTGCTGACGTCATGGAGATTTTGGTAGACTCTGAAGTTTGAAGAAGTTGCTGGAGACATGAGACTATGAGTCTGCACTCCTGATGACGTGTTTTCTCCTGTTCTTTAAAGAATCGCATGGGAAAGCCAGACTCCCTGGACATCATAGGAGGTAAGTTAACTGAGCGTCTTGTGGACTCTGCAGGAGAAGTCGCCAGTCATTGAAGTAGAGGGGGTTGGTACGGTGACCCCACAAACCAGGGATCTGAACCCTCCTCAGCATTGTATAAAGGCGACGAAATAGTCAATGGAGAGATCAATGTGTCTTGCGGTGAGAATGCTGCCGGTCCAAGATCAACTTCCTCATCTGAGGAATGCAAGGAGAAAAAGCGGGCTGCCACAAGGGCAGGCTCTATACCCGCCTGACATTTAACCCTCTTGGGGGACGGGGACCAAGAAGCTCTGGAAGCAGATGGACCTGGGTCTGAGGCTTCTGCGGCCATGAGGTCGGAGGCTGAGAGAGCAGCCAAAACTGTCTCCTTGGCTCCAATGCTAGGGACAGTTGGCGAGAGCTGTGGGGAATGGCATTTTGTGTCTCTCCTAGCTCTTTCTCTGTCCTTCTCCTTACCTTCCAGCTCACGGAGCAAGGCAGGGAGATGCAGTGCTCTCTTTCAACATCTTAGGCTTAAGACATAAACAGTCCGGACAGTCAGTCAGGTCATGACTGGCTCCTAGACAAACCAGGCATTGGCCATGGGGGTCTTTAGTAGGCATTTTTCTCCAGCATGAGAAACATTGTTTAAAACTGTGCCTGATATCCGACATTTTATTCAAGCGAGCTAGCGAGCTGAGGTAAAAGACAGTAAGTCACGAAAGCGGTTGGAAGGAACTGTTGGGTTTAGGCATGAAGGTACCTTGTATAGGGTGGGAGCGTGTGTACGTCACGTGATTTTCAAATTAGTGAGCTTGGTATATGCCGGTAAGAGAAGGGCGCGCAAGCGCAAACCCATTAGTGAGAATGGCAGGAGCCACTCAAAGAAGAAACAGGAGTACACAAGACCATAAAGCTGTGAGTCCATTGTTTTGCCACAGCTGTGTAGTGGCAGTGTGGATATCACCCCTGTGCATGAACCATTAAACCCCAAAGATATGGGATCAGGATGTACATTCCCCTTGTGACATGACACTATCTCCAGGAGCACTGGTTCAAGCCCAGATTCCTCACACAACAAAGGAAGGTGGGCTGCGCTGAATGGGAGCCAGGAGGAAGCACTGAGGGCAGGAGGGAAATGTGCCATGGGCTCAAAATGGACTGCAGGCCAGAGGTTCCCCACTCTTGGTGTAAAATGCCCCAGGGCAATTCAGGAGGGACCCCCTAATGTATGGAGCCCATAGGTAAATTAGAAATAATATAATATGCAAAATACATCCCTGCAATGGAGGGAGCTGCAGCCGTGGAAGTGGATATGTTTAACTGAACTCCAAAAATTAATTACAGCAACACTTCCCTTATTCTAATAGGTGAGTCAGTGTCAGGACCTGGGTCTTGAGCCCTCCCATTTTCTGAGGCAGTAGCTGGGCCTGCACCACCACTGCTCTGTCCTGTCTCAGGCCCAGTCACTCCCCCCCCCAAAGAAGCATCCATGCTTTGTCCCTAGCCACACCCCTCCTGTCTGTTTTACCCCATCACATCTTCCAGATACCTGGTTGGCTGCCAGTCAGCATATAAGACTTGTTGGTAGCACCGGGTGGAGGGTGAAGAAACACCCTTTCACTCCTGGTTCCTGGCCCTCTGTCTCTCCTGCCTTGTCCCCGTCCTTGCTCTTGTCCCACTCCCCAAATCATTAATCCTACCCCTAAACCTGATCCTCCACACCAAAACCCCATGTCTCCCCATGACTTGGATGCCCTTCACCCTGCATCCTTTACAGTCAGTGTGTGTCTTCCTGCCAAACATTCCTATGATAGGGAGGGCATCATGATAATTTCTCCTGGGCCCCAACTTCTCCAGATCTGGCACCAGTTCCACCCCAGCCACACTGCATTTTCCTTTTCAAGGATAAGGACCAAATAACTGATGAGTTCCGTGACTTGGACATACCATTGTTTGTGTGCCAGAGGTTGCACAATCTAGAAGAGGGTTAACCTAGTGACAACAGAAGCCCATCACCTTCGTGACAAGAATCTTGTCCAAATCAAGCTACGTCTGTCCTGACCCTCACAAGAGACTTTAAACACAAGGAAAACTCCAAGATCCTTTTGTCCTAGGTGTCTAGGGATGGGACTCCAGGCGAATTATCGGTTACCGGTTTTATCGGTATCGAATTAATCTGATATCGGATTTATCGGTATCGGTATATCGGTTTTTTAACGTTGCCGATTTTTTTGATCTTTAACATTGCAGCCATTGTTAAAATGGCCGTAATGTTAAAGATCTGAAAAATCGGCAATTTTAAAAACCAATATACCGCTACAGATATTATTGGTATTATTGGATTAATCTGATATCACCAATTATCGGCATTATCAGATTAATCCGATACCGATAGTCCCATCCCTAGTGTCTATACACAGTCAGGTATTGCACTTGTAGCACTTTGTTGTTCAGTTTTTTTATACTAATTGTTTGTTCTTCTGTAGTGGGATGGCTGAAGTTCCCAACCCCAAGAGCCACATACCAAAATCTTCCTGTGATGCACAAGACAGATGCGTTCATGTACACAAACCTCCCATGCTTCGTGACTGGCTGGCAGAACCAGTGCCTTGCAGGCCTGATTGCTGAGATTCTGAGGAACAGCAGCAATTCAGCTGCTGAGACCTGGGGGCAAAGTAAGGACCATTACGGCAGGGTGGGGCCCCGGACCAGCCCTACCCAAGAGCTGCATGAGGCTCCTGAGTCACAGTTTGGCCACCCCTGTTCCATGACATGGCTTTTGCTGTGTGAAATCTCTGTGCTACATGAGAACCGTCTCTTAGATCAACAGACTTCCTTTGCCTGTTTTAACCCTTGCTTTGGGTAAGCTGAACAAATCACACCAACAAGAAAACCTGAAAGAGAAAAGAAAGGGGGAGGGAGAGTTTAATAATAGAGACCAATACTAGAGACCAATACAGTCTCCAAAATGAAGAAGGCCACATTCTACAGACTCAAAAAGGGAGTGAAGAAGAGCCAAGACACCATCACCATCTAGAGGGTTATCCTGTTGGCAGATAGTTGCAACAACTGTTAACAGCCACATTGCAGGAGCAAAGTGAACTTACACAAGAACAACACATGCATGCATACCTTGTGCAAAAAAGAGGACGACAGCAGCAGCAGTGCAGAAGATTTCATCGTGGGCTCCCATAATGCATGCAACAGCAACATCAAGGGGCTGGACTTTTGTTTTGGACATAAATGGGACTTCTGTGTCTTTCAAGTTGCACACTGGTGTATAAGGAAATGTGGTGCCAGAATTTCTTGTACTTCCCAGACTCATTGCAGGGTCTGGTACTTTACACAGCACTTTTTAATCTAGGTTAAGCATTTTAACTGCCTTATTGGACTTCGGGTGCAATCCTCCACCGTTAATGTGAATGGGAAATGAGTCACTGACTGTCATGGATGGGGGACTGAGTCCTTAACATTGTGCTCTCATGATTTAAAAACAACAACAACAATTTAACTTGAGCAACGGATGCTTAAAAGTCACCTATGCCAAGTGATATGGGGAGAGTTAAAAAGAGGAGAGCAGCAAGCAACTAAGCAGAGGCCAAGCCTATTTTCATTTGTTCTGGTGCAGAAAGTTTTATCCAGCTGTAGAAAGTCTCCCAAATGTCAGTGGCATTAATTGTCTATTTTGCCAAAGGAACAGATTTTCCAGCGACTAAGCTAATAGCCTAGTATTTAATGTTACTGGACTGAGTAAATGCAACCTTTACGCTGGTCCAGTTTTAATTTGCAGTCAACCAGAAGACTTAAAATGGCTGCAGGGTTGAACAGGGATCTTAAGCTTTTTAAGTAGATGTTGAAGGGCACTGAGAGGTTTTTGGAAGTCTAATTCAAAATGCCATATGGGAGCTCCATTTTTCTCCTAGGAACCCTACTTCTTGCCTAGGTGCAGGAGAGGGAGAGATGCTGTCCACAGCCAGGGCAAATTGTCCACTTTGCCCTGACCCCCTCCTGCCATTGTTGAGGAGAACTGGCCTGTGCTGCAGACTTCTGCTATTGCTGCTGGAATCTTGATGCAAATAAATTCATGTTCTACCAGAAAAGAACTTTAATTATAAAACTTTTGGTTTGGAACACAGGAGAAGGATGTCAACAATAGAGGATATGTAAGAAGGTTTCTTGGTTAGGACTGGTTTGAAGTAGAGTTTTCTTAGCATTTTTGTGCCAAGAATTCTTGCCTGAAAATCTTCTGTATGAGACCCGTATCATGCACATTTCGGCTTAGTTGCAGAAGCTGGTAGAGAGCCCCCCACTGAAGTCATTAGGATCATTGCTTTTACCCACTGATCCAAGCTATTGCCACTTGTAAAGACTATGGGGAGGGATTTATAAACTTTCTAAAAAGTTGCCCTTTTTCATCAAACAGCATTCTGTTTCTAAAAAGCAAAGTCAACCCTGTGCCTTTCTTATGTCACCTTAAGCTACAGAACCATAGCGCTTTGTCTGAAAACCCTGCGGTATCGAAAATCAAGTCACCTAATGTTATGACAGAGGCTTGGCAGGGTGTTAACTAAGCACATTTAAATAACAAACTATTTTCAAGGCGATAAGTGTAACTACTGATTAAAAAACCTGACTCGGGGAAGTTCTCTGGGAGTTGCTCATGGCAGACATTTTGTCAGGTATTGGGGTACGGGACGGTAGACTACTGGGCAGGGGGGTAGGGGTAGGAAGAGAAAGGTGAGGGAGGGGCGGCAGGGCATTGCTCTCTGTGTAGTGGCCCCTTTGGGAAGACTGACCTGAACTCTGCAAACCTGCCTGTCCCGTTAAGTAAGAAAAGGGGCGAGGGCTCTCTTCCCCATAGCTCTGCCCCTGTGAATGACCAAGAGACATACAGGCATACCCATTGTCCCAGAAACCAGCACCGATCCATCTGTGCATCGCTCAGCTAGATTGTGGGTGTGGCTGGGGAAGGGGGAGGAGCCTCCCTTATAAAAGGCAGTCAGACCTGCTTAGCCTTGCTGGTGATCAGTTCTCTGTGAGACTGGCCCCCTTCTATCTCCTGTGTGGATTGCTGGTGTTGCCTTGTACCGTGTGTTTGGTATTGCTTCCTTGAGTGCCTCTGTGTGTGTGTGTGTGTGTGTGTGTGTGTTGTTGTGTGCATGTTACTGAAAGTCCGTGTGTTCCCTCCCAGATTCACTACCTATTCCTGGGATTCTGAGCGAAGTTCTATCCCCTCCTTTGGCCTTCCCTCAGGACCCAACCCCCACCTCCTAGACCTACCCCCCCTTACCCTGCACTCTGCCAATTCCCTTACCCTGTATGCGTGGAGGAGTGGAGTCCTCTTTATCAGGGCGAGACCAGCCACCAGTGCTCTATGATGAGTCCAGTCCATCGCTAGCTTTTGTTTGATATACAGACCTTCATGAACTACTGAGAGCTTTCTTAGCTACAAGTGTGCTTGAGGACTTTGGTGTGGGTGAGTGTCCCCTTTCCTTCCCACCAAACCCTGACACATTTGAAGACAAGTGAATTATCTGTTCCAAATATTGTTCATGGATACAAAAGCAATATACCACTTAAACTTACTTGCTGTCAAGGATTAATCTAGGGAATGCTCAACTTGAATCACTGGGTGGACAGCAGTGATTGATTCAAACCCCCCTTCCCCCCACACACACATGCTGAGCTGCCTCTCCACCACACCTGGTGGGGTGGTAATTAGGGACTTTCAGAGTTTGGCCCGAACTCAGCCAGTTCAGACGCCTGAACCAAACGTCCGAACCAAATGCCCGAAGCCCCGAACAGTTCAGCCCCGTTCGGATGAGTTTGGGTGCGTTCGGGTGGGAAAAACAGGGTTGGCAGGCCCTGAGAGGGGGTGGGGGCAGCTGAGGAGCAGACTTCCTGGCGCCAGGGGTGGAGAGGCTTGGACTAGCAGCCAGCCTGCCCAATCACCATCCCTCTTTTCCTCAGACCACTGGCTTTGCAGTCTGCGATTGGCCACGGGCTAGGCTGCACAGAGCCAATGGGGCTTGTGGTAAGGCGGGCGCAGCAAGTAACAAAAGTCATTGCTCTCCCCCCTTCCAATTCCTTCTGAGCTAGCCACTGATCCTGTCACAGGCGTTTTCAGAAGTCTCCCTCTCCCAGCAGTTTGTGTTCCTCCCAATCCATTGCCATCCTCCTTCTATTTCACCCATTTCCACATATTTGCCTCCATAGTTTCATTTATTTAGATTAGATTAGATAGATTTAGGTGTTGTTTTTATTTTTTACTCCTCCCTGTGTTCTTTCTCCCTACCCTCCATTGAATCCTTCCCTCCTCCCTGTATATATTCCATCCCTGATTCCCTTCCCCTGTTTTTGGATTTATTTAGAGTAGCATTAGATTGATTTAGGTTTCATTTCAGTTTTGTACCCTACCCTGTGTTGTTAGTTGTGAACAGTTTGTGTTTCCCTTCCCACCCCCATACCTGTGTGTGTGTGTGTGTGTATAGATAGATTAGATTAGATTAGATACTATAGATAGATAGTTGTAGGAGTTAGCTTAGTTATAGAGATAGATAGAGATAGTGTGTGTAGTGATTCAGTTTTAATATTTTATAGTGTGTTTGTAGGACTAGGCCATGGTAGATATTAGCTAATATTCCATTTAGTTCCATAGGTTTTAGAATAGTTAATAGCAGTTAGATTTAGTGTAGTAGTTATATATAATATTCAAATTTTGATTAAATAAATAAATAAAAATTTTAAAATATAAATTCTTCCTCTGCATAATTTGTAAAGGAAAAATGGAGAAGGGAAGCAGGATAGGCCAGTCTGCTGCCCGTAAGGCAGGCAATGGGGCATGTGGCAAAGGTGGCAGAGGCCGTGCCAGCAGAGCGACAGCAGGCATCAGCAGCAGTCCAAGCCCATCACCATGCCTCAAACTGCACAGGCCTGATTTTGGCAGTCAGGCTTAAAGGCTCCCAGCAGTGGCACTAGCCGGGGTAGTATTGCTGCTAGAGGGGAGCATCAGGAGCAGCAGCAGCAGCAGCAGCATCAGTGCACCATGGAGGAGCTGGGGTGGGAGGACATGGAGGGCGGCGTGACCTTCAACTGAAAGCCACACGCATGTTGGGGGAAATGATAGCGCTGGATGGGCAGCCCTTCTTGGTGGTCAGGGACAGGGGGTTTAGGCACCTGATTGGCTTCCTGGCCCCCCAATTTAAGCTGCCCTCATGCACCACCCTGAGTCAGCAGGTGGTGCCAGCCTTGTACCGAGATTTAAAGGAGTGAGTGAGGGAGCAGCTGCCAGGGGCTGGGGGTGCCACTGTCCACTTACCACAGACCTGTGGTCGAGTAGAAATGTGCAGCATGCCTACCTGGCAGTGATGGCGCACTGGTGGCAGCACCCGAAGGCAGCATTTGGCAGTGGCCGGAGGGGTCCCGAAGCAGGGTATAGGTGGGCCCTGCTTAAAGTGGAAGTCATGGACTGCCCCCACATTGCTCAGAACATCGAGTCAGCCCTGACCGCCATGGTGAAAGAGTGGGTCATGCCAGGTGCGCCCTTCACCAAGGGGTGCATGGTGATGGACAACATGGCCAACATACTGAGGGCAGTCTAGGAGGGGGGCTTCAACACATCCCTTCCTGGTGGTCAGGGACACTCTGGGCTTGGGGGAGAAGGGGATTGGGGCAGGCACCCTTAGCTCCCTGATCGAGCAGGGGAGGAAGGTGAACGGTTTCTTTAACCAGAGTGTGAAGGGCAGCAACCTCTTCCAGGCAAAGCAGGCAGAGCAAGGCTCCCCAGTGCACCAGCTGGTGCAGGATGTGTCCACCCGGTGGAATTTGACGTTCCTGATGCTCGAGCAGCTTCTCTAGCAGAAAGCCACCTTGCATCAGGTTCAACTGGTGACTGGCAGCGGGGCACCTCCAGGGTATGATGGGGCAGAATGGGAGATCCTGGCTCACACAGTCTTCATGCTCAGACCATTCCTGGCCATTATGGAGACCATCAGCTCCTCCACGGCCACCATCAGCCAGGTGACCCCTCTGGTCCAGAGTCTCCTCAGAAGGCTGGAGGAGATTCTCCAGAGATGGGATTGTGGCCCTCAGAGAAGGAAGCTGGCGGATGAGGTGGTTGCCCTGGTGCGGCAGCTGAAGGCAGGGCTAAAGGCATGGTTTGATGAGCTCCTGCAGTGGGAGGAATATGTGTTGGCAACCATGCTGGACCCCAGGCTCAAGGGCAGCGTAGCACGCCAGAAAGCGCTCTATGGGCACTGGAAGGCTGACCTGGTGGAGAGGGTGCGGCAGGCAGAGCGGGCTCTTGAGAGTTCACGGCAGCAGAAGCAGGATGCCCCTGGGGATGGTGGTAGTGGGAGCAGTCACCTCTTTCAGCCAGTGTGGTCTATCCCTGCCACCAGCCCTAGCAGTAGCAGCACCAACAGCAGGCTGAGCAGCAGCACCCCTATTGCCAGCAGCAGCTCGTATGTGCAGGGCACTCTGGGGAACATGGGCTCATGCACAGCAGGGCAGGCAGCATGGCTGAGGGCAGTGGTGGAGGTGCTTCCCAGGCAGAGTTATGTGAGGGAATATGACAGTGCTTCAGCAGCAGTGGAGACCTACCTGGAGAAGGAGTCATGCATTGAACCCAGCAGCGATCCCTTGGCCTACTGGGCTGGCAAGACCAACGTGTGGCCGTCCCTGTCCAAAGTGGCCAAGGGTCTCTTGTCTTGCCCACCAATGAGTGTCTCCAGCGAGTGGGTGTTCTCCATATCTGGGAGACATTTGCTTGCCGCACCGCCTGAGACTGGGGGCCAAGTTGGTGGAGCAGTTGCTTTTTATCAAGGTGAACCTTCTGCTGCTGGGATTCCCCGAGCTGCCCCTGGACATGGATTGATGGTGCAGTGGCACACGCATCCCATGCCAGGGGCAGTCTTGGGATGGGGCTCCTCCTCAATCTGGACTGCTGCTGCTGAGATGCTGTCCCTCCCTCCCCATGCCCACCCTTCCTCTCTCTCTCTCTGACTAGATGGCCTCAGCCGGCCTATCTAACTGACCTCATGATGCTGGGTGGCATTGGGAGGCTGTAAGCCTGCCAGCCAGCCTCTGGCTAGACAATCTTGGCATGCCTATCTGACTGGCTCTCTCTCATGCTGCAGAGGTCCCAGCCTGCCTTCCATACTGCCTCTCATGCCACGCCCATCCAGGTTGCCAAGATCAAACCCTGCCTCAGTCTGCCTTCTGCTCATGCCAAAGTGCCTGTCTGCCCGCACTGTGGGCAAAGCTGAAGCCCTGCCCCAACCTGCCTGCCTCTCATGCCAAGGTGCCTGTCTGCCTACCCTGGAAACCCTGGGTGATGTGCCCCACTGGCCTGATAATCCCGCTGCTGCTGTCTGCTGGTACATGGGTGCTCTGCCCTGGCAAATCCAAATGTGCCCACGCAATCCTGCTGCTGCCATCTGCTGCTGTTCCACGGGGTCTGTGCCCCCTCAATCCAATGTCTGCCACTTCTGCCAATGCTGCCTCTGCTGTCTGTGCCATGGGTTCTATGCCCAGGCAATCAAATGTCTGCTGCTGCTGTCAATGCTGCCTCTGCTGTCTGTGCCATGGGTTCTGTGCCCTGGAAGTCCACTGTCTGCTGCTGCTGCCAATGCTGCCTCTACTGTTTGTGCCATGGGTTCTGCTACTGGGCAATTCACTGTCTGCCGCTGCTGCCAATACTGCCTCTCCTGTTTGTGCCATAGGTTCTGTGCCCCAGCCATTCAATGTCCACTTCTGCTGCCTCTGTTGTGCCACGGGTTCTCACCACTGTGCAAGGCTTGACCTAGTGGCAGAAAAGCTTGTTCAGATCCAGCAAGTAGGATGCAAGCCTGCAATGCCCAGCCGAGTAGGGGTGCCAGCCACCAAGCCCTGGCCAGAACTCTGCCACTGCTCCACTGATGCCAGCCAGCCGGCAATGCCCAACCGTGTAGGGGTGCTAGCCATTCCATCCCCAGGACCCACCATCAGGGTTCTGGGGCCTACGTTCCAGGCAGGGAGGGCTGTCATTCCACTTCATCCAGAAGCTACCACTCTAGTCCCAGGACCCACCATCAGGGTTCTGGGGCCATCGTTCTGCTCACAGGGAGCTGTCATTCCACCACATCAAGAAGCAGCCACTCCAGCCCCAGGACCCACCTTCAGGGTTCTGGGGCCTACGTTCCAGGCAGGGAGTCTGTCCATCCATGTCAGCCAGAAGCTGCCACTCTAGTACCAGGACCCACCATCAGGGCTCTGGGGTCATCATTCCGCTCACAGGGAGCTGTCCTTCCACCGCATCAAGAAGAAGACACTCCAGCCCCAGGACCCACAATCAGGGTTCTGGGGCCTACCTTCCATGCAGGGAGGGCTCTCGTTCCACTTCACTGTCTGCAAATGCCCCACTGATGCCAGACAGCCTGCAACGCCCAGCCAAGTAGGGGTGCCAGTCACCAAGTCCTGACCGGGCCTCTGCCACTTCTCCGCCAATGCCTGGCAGCCTGCAACACCCAGCTGAATAGGGGTGCTAGCCACCAAGCCCTGGCTGGGTCTCTGCCACTGCTCCACCAATGCCTGACAGCCTGCAATGCCCGGCCGTGATGGTGACTAGAACTGGAGAATCCAGCATAGAGCTAGCAGAACTGGAGGCCTCCCAGTGTGTCTGTTTAAGATTTAAACAGCCCAAACCACCACTAGGTATACCCTTCACTTCAGGTGGGGGTAACGTCCACAACAAAGGACACATACCTGTCCAAGTCCAATTCCCCCGCATGCCACATTTCTTGGAGCAAAATATTGTCAAAGGATCTAATGAAACTACCAAAATCATTATCAATTAATTTGGTTTTCCAACCTGAAATGTTCCCAGAAACTATAGAGATAAAAGACTTCCTTAGGGGGACTTCCCAGCCATCATTCCTCCAGTTCATCTGCAGTTGCAAAACCTAATTGGTTTGAGGGGAAATCAAATTCCTCCATCCCCAATGGGAGAGAGAGGAGGTGCAGACAAAGGATCCATCTTAACTGGACATAATCCTGAAGGATCAGAACCAGTATTACCCAGCACTGTGCATGTCCACTTCCCATGTGCCAAAGCACCCAGGGAAGTGGTCTCATGCTGAATATTTTGTGACACTTCTTTTACCTGCTCTGTTACTAAGACCACTTCCCCTTGAGGATAGTACCCTTCTAAATAAATAGTCATTGCAGGCAGTCAGGCATCGGTGGAGGCACAGCAGAGGCCCAGTTCGGGCTTGGTGGTGGCTGGCACCCATACGGGACTGGGCATTGCAGGTTGGCATCCTGCTTGACAGATCTCAACCAACTGTTCTGCAAATTGGTCAAGTAGCCTTGCCAGGTGGTGATTCACGTGGCCAGCCAGCCAGCCACCGCCTGCCATTATGGCAACTAGAAATGGAGAACTCACCCAGCATAGAGCAAGCAGAACTGGAGGCCTGCCAGCCTGCAATGCCCAGCCAAGTAGGGGTTCCAGCTACCAAGCCCGGGCCAGGCCTCTGCCATTGCTCGACCAATGCCAGCCTGCAATGCCCCTCCCACTATGGGTGCCAGCCACCAAGCCCCCGGCTTCTGCTGCTGCTGTCGCTGGGTCTCTGCCCACAGGCCATGACAACACATGCAACACTGCTTTGGGCACCGACAGGCACTACTTGGATGGACATTGCAGGCTTCCAGTTATTGGTGAAGCAGCGACAGAGGCCCAGCTAGGGCTTGGTGGCTGACACCCCTACTCAGACTGGCATTGCAGGCTGGTAGGCCTCCAGTTCGGCTCGCTCTAGTTTGGGTTCTCCTGTTCTAGTCACCATCACGGCAGGAGTGACAGGGCTACAGTACTGCCTGATGGTGCCCAAAGCGGGTTTGTGAGTGTTGTCATGGCCTGCAGGCAGAGACGGGCAGCCCAGTAGAATATCTGCTTTCAGCAGTCTTTGGGTGGGCAGCAGAATTGTTCATTTGAAGGAGACCCCAGTTCTAATTCCTGGTTTGGAAGTCTTTTGACCTCTCTGCATTTCAGCTTTCCCAGTTCTAAACCAGAGGGCTACCATTCTGGGAGCTCACAGGAGAAAGAACCTGTATGGGAAGTAGGCTTGGGGTATGCAGTTCCAACTGCTGTTGCATATCCAGCCTCTCTTCAGGGTAAAGAAGAGGACTCTTAAATGCTTCCCCTTCTTCAGAAAAACTTAGGCTCGGTACTTGGCCCCCAGGGGTGCCCACCTGATTCCCGTCGGGGCACGGCTGACTGTCTGAGACCCACCAATGCCTGCCATCCTGCAATGCCTGGCTAACTATGGCTGGAAGCCACCAAGCCCCAACCCTTCCCAGCCTCTGCTGCTGCTGCTGCTGCTGCTGCTGCTGGGTCTCAAACAGCCAGACCTGGCACCATGGGCACCCCCAGGGGCCAAGCGCCAAGCCTGCCTGCCCGGGCAACCCGGGGTGCAGAGCACCAAGCCTTCCTGGTCTCTGCTACTGCTGGGTCTCCAATGGCCTGCAATGCTGCCACAGGCACCCCTGGGGGTCCCTGGAGTTCCCCAAGACTCCCTGTGGGACTGAACTTTCCGAACGTTTGGGGTGGGGTCCGAACTCTGCTGGACCAAACCCACAAACCCAAACTAAGTTTTTACTCCAAACATCCGAACATCCAAACTCCGTCCTGTTTGCACATCCCTAGTGGTAACCCTTATAGCAGACTACTCTCAGGTTTCAGTGACAGATGAACAAGTGGATATTGAACAGAATTGAGCCCCATTCCCATACCCAAACTTGATGTATAAAAGAAAATACAGGCCAGCAGATGAGGAAAGGCAAATACTAGTTTAAATTGAATAACCACCACTAACTCTGGAGAATTAATGGCTAGACACACGTGTGGCTTTCATTTGCTAAATTCTGTCCATTTCACATTCAAATGATGATGATAATCTGAATTTATACTGCAAGGCTTTATGAGCATGACTTCACCATATCAAATGAAGGTGGATTACGATAGCAGTATTTAATTTCACTAATTTTTTCATTAAATTCTGCCTTTGTCTCCCTTTATCTCTTTTCTGCACACAGGGTTTGGGACAGCCTAAATGTGTAGGCTCAGAGCACAATCCTCTGCCATTTAAATCAATGGCAAAACTTTCATTGACTTGAATGATGGAGCATTGTCCTGCCTGTTAGTGAAATGATAATTAACCTCACATTTCTTTGGACGATAACTCCATTAGCTGAAGTGGCAATTTCTTTCTTTGCATGAGATACCACACATAAGGAATCTTCTGCCGTCTGATGTGTGTGCTCTGTATTAAAATGCACATCTTTGAAAGCCTATATTTGGGACCAACATGGCAACCACACTCTCTCTAAAGCAAGTTTCAGCAGAAAAAAAATCATGTTTGGGTCGACTAGGGAATAAACTCCCATAGAAATGGAATTGCTCAGGAATTTTGAAAGTGCTGTGCTAAGGCACTTCTGGAGAACAGTCAGGCAGACATTAAAATCTCATAAACATAATACATATGCAGAATGAATGGTCACAGAATGAATGGTCACAGCAAGAGACTGAAGAAGGCTGCTATTTAGGGATGTGCATGTCATTTTCGTTATTACAATAACAATAATGAAAATTGCCGTTTTCGTTTTTGTTATTGCAATAACAAAGACAACCAAGAATAATGATAATGATACCGAAAATGAAAATGACAGTGTCGTTATCGTTGTCGTTATTAGTGCTGTGGCAGTTGAGTTTCGGAGGGAGAACGTGGAGAAGGGAGGAAGAAGCAGACATCTCAGAGCCCTCTTGAACTCTTGAACTGTGCTTGTGTTGGGAGGGGCGAGCTCTTGAACTGTGCTTGTGTTGGGAGGGGCGAGCAGTTCAGCAGTATTTGATGGATGTATCACTGGCCAATGATCAGCACAAGCAGGCCCCAGCAGTCTCATGGCACTCTGTGATTGCTCAATGCCTGCTGCCTCCCACAACCAATCGGGGGTCTCTGGGGGAGGGCACTGCAACCCTTTATAATGGGAGGNCCAGCAGTCTCATGGCACTCTGTGATTGCTCAATGCCTGCTGCCTCCCACAGCCAATCGGGGGGCTCTGGGGGAGGGCACTGCAACCCTTTATAATGGGAGGGCTAGGCTTTTTGTCTCTGTTCTGTGAGACCTCTGCTTGTCAGGTTGCATTTGCAGAATTGAAGTGCTTGCACACAAAAAATCCTCCCTTGCACTCATTCTATCACCTTACTTCCTCATACCCTACATTTTACCTTCTCCCTTTCCTTGCCCTTCTCCCCCCTGAACATTATATATAGATAGGTAGTATAGATTTTATATATATATATATATATATTATAGACATATAGATTTGATTAGAATAGTTATATAGATAATTGATTAGATAATAGATAGTTTTCCTTTTCCCTTACCTTGTCTCCCTTGGATTTAGATAGATATTAGTTGTGCATGGGAATCGATATCAAAAACAAAATCTTCATTTGAAACAGTACTGATACCAATACCGACACTGACAATGGAAACAATATTTTTGAATAACAAAAACGAAAACCAAAAATGACATGGGGGGGCCTCGTGCACACCCCTGCCTCTGTTCCCAAGTGGCAGAAAGTGTTCTCATCCAGAAGAGGCTGGATGGTTCTATAATCTCTCAGTTGCAGCTGTCATTTCCTGCAATTGTCTCCCATGCACATACTGCCATTGTGCTTCAGGCTCTAAATCACAAGCCCGTGATACCAGAACTAGAGCTGAAATGAATAGTCAATGTTGTATTCATAGTCCTTGGAATGCCCAAATTAGGTGGGTGAAGGAGAGCGGGGAGAGCGGAGAAGTTGGTCTGGAGCTGGAGCAGATATCTGCCCCGGATACGGAACCTCATTTCTGCATAGAGTAAAAGTGTGTCTAGAGGGTGAGGTTGGTGGAATAAAGTGCGAGGCTTGTGTATTTTGATCCTGACCTGGGCGTGCGTGCCTAGCATCAGACAGAGCCTGTGGAACACCTGAGGACCTGGGATCATCAAGGAGCAGACACGCCCCCTTTTGGGAGGCAAAACTCCGGGCAGCACTGGCGTCTGCGCCGTGGGCGAAGGAGTGTGGGGAGAGCGGAACAGCTGTCCTGGAGCTGGAGCGGATGGCTGCTCCAGATATAGAACCTCGTTTCTGCATAGAGTAAAGGTGCCTAGGGGGTGAGGTCAGCGAGATAAAGTGCGACGCTTGTGTATTTTGATCCTGACCTGGGCGTGCGTGCCTAGCATCAGACAGAGCCTGGGGAACACCCGAGGACCTGGGAGCATCAAGGAGCAGACATGCCCCCTTTTGGGAGGTAAAACTCCAGGCGGCACCGGCTCCATGGGCAAGCGCCATGGAGCTGCGTGCCTAAGGGCTGCGCGGGGGCATTGGACTCTAGTCGCTGGACTCTAGCTGTAATATTACAAGAGTGACTGCTGAAGTCTGGTACTTTGCACTGAACTAAGTTTCACACTATTGGGTTTACTCTGGGAGTTAGTTAGTGGAGAATATTCCCTATTATTGCTGGCGTATAATAATTGCTGATATGGCAAGCTGCTCTTTGGTGGATAGCCTGAAAATGGTATCCAAAAAAAGAGCGCACCAGCAAAACTCTCCGGATTTTGGAAGTTCCTCATTGAAACAATTTAAATTACAGGATTTGGGTATTAAGGTGAACCCTAAAGGGGTAGCCCAGGTACCTCCTGTAAGCCCCCTCTCAACGTTTAATTGGTGTGAGGTTTTGGAAGAGGGCACAAGTCTAAAATTACAGTCCTCTATTTTGACAGAGGAGATGTTTGGTTCTAAGCACTCCTTTTTAGTAGTTTTACATAAATCATCTAATACTATCAAACTGCTTGGAGATCAATGCATGTTAATAAGTAAATTGGAAGATACATTATTTAAGGGGATTGCAGAGATCAAGGGAATAGTGGAAGGGGTGCATCAATGCCTGCGGGAGGTGGCAGGTGATACTAAGACTATAGTGGCTCATTTATTTGCTTTAGCCCCCCCCCCCCAAGCTGCAAAGCTCTAAATTGACCCCACCTGCCCCAATATCCTGCAATCAAATAGGGAGACCCCTGGCAGTAAAAAATAAGCTCCCAAATGGGATAGCAGGACAACATGGGATGGATAGGCTGCCCATAAACAGAGAAACGATACCCAGGGTCATAGTGCTTAACATGTTTCCCTTACCCAATGGTGTGATGCCAGTCTGGTATTCAAAGGTTCTAATTAGGAGGAATCTGGTGACCCTGCTCCATATTAAATTAACAATACCTGAAATTGAGAAATTTTATTTTTTGTCGCCCTCTGACCATGCTTTGCGATTGGTTGTCTATTTTAGGAATACCCATATGGTGGAGAAGATTTTGATAAACAGACAATGATTGCAATCGCAGGTGGGGGGTTGTAAATAGGATATTTGTGGATGAGTCTTATGAGAGAAGACCCATCGATGAATTGATACAGCCTCAAGAGCCCCGGAGGGAGGGATTTGATGGGCGTAAACAGCAGATGAAGGGGGCTCGAATGACTGAAGTTGAGCAGGTTACCCAGTCCCCACAGCACTTACCGTTTGAAGAGATGGCGGTTGGATTAGCGCAGGAACCTATCTTAGATAGGCCGATGGATCAGCAAATGCTTGAACATATACAAATTTTAGATCCTATAGGTCGTATTGGTCCTTATGTAGAAGGTGACCCTTCTGGGAATTTTTTTTTTTATGACCAGGGTAAAGCACAGCACCAGCCAACGGGAGGTGAGGGCTTAGGGGGTCTTGATATTCCCTCGTTTTGTCCTAATTTGAGAGCAGATAATTTTAAGAAACAGGAATTTTTTTGGATTAAATATTTTCAGTCATTGGCAGTGATAGATCAGAGTAATATTTTGGGTAGGATAGGTGAATTGCAGACATTACTTAAGCGAGCTAACCCCGCGTTGGAACCTCAGGAGGCTCAAAAGGATTTAGGGTGTGTAGGAGCACAGTCCTCTGCTGGAAGAGAGGTAACTATTAGAACGCAAGGATCTTGGGAGGGGGTAAGTGCTCGGGGGGGGGGAATAATTGAAAATAATCTAATAGTGATGGATAAAATGGATTTACCTGAGGGCGTGATAGTGGGTACAAATGATGGGTTACTTGGCGATGCCATTTCCCAGCGGGGAAATGGCTTGCAGGGTGGTCAGGGTGGTATTCAGGATTCTGTGAATACCTGACATAGTATTAATAACAAGGTATGTTCCTTTCTGTCGTGGAACATTGCCGGATGGAAAAATAAGGTATGGGACCCAGAATTTGTCAAACAATTAAGGTGATTTGATTGTTATGTTTACAGGAAACTTGGATGACCGAGGACATCTCTGTGGCAGGTTTTGATGTTTATACAGTGGCGGCAGTTTCTCGATCACAGAAAAGAAAGGGTAGACCCAGTGGGGGTTTGGCTTCACTTGTGAAGAAAAATCCTCAAGTTAGGGTCATTAGATTGGGTGAAGACCCATCATTTTATTTGGCCTTGCATCTAACCCTTGGGTATTTATCCAGGTCCATTATTATTATAAACGTGTATGTCCCCCCCCCCCCAGTCAGCTCTCCCTATTATGAGGGAAGGGTTTGGACACTCCTCAAAGATAAAATGTTTGAACTGAAGGATAAATTCCCCGAAGATGGGTTATTACTAGCTGGAGATTTTAATGCTTGCTGGCCCGCTCCACCCCTCCTGCCCCCCATGCTAGATGACTCAGCCATTTATTTGGATCCCAATTTGCCTTCATTGCTTTCAGGTAGAAGAGTCTCTAAAGATCCAATAACAAATGTGGCAGGATTATTGCTGAAAAATTTGGTTGTCTCAGCTGACCTGATTGTATTAAATGGAAGGATGCCGGGTGATAGGGAGGGTGAATATACCTACCTATCTCACCTGGTAGGAAGTGTAATTGACTTTATGCTAATTTCGGAAGATTTATTCCCTCTACTGGTAGACTTTAGGATTTTGGATTTTGCTGATAGCAATAATTTCCCACTGCTCGTTTGGATTAGCAGGGGCCAGGAACATGCTAAGGATTGCAGAGGAATTTGGGTGGATAGTAAGATGCAAAAGGGGGAAGGTGACGGTAAGAGGAGGGTAAAGTGGTCCCAGTTGGTTCTTAAAGCAACAGAGGATGTTATCTCCTTGCCAACTCTTGAGTATATTAAAGGAAAGACTGCATTGGACCAGGAGGCTATCTTTCTTGAATATGATACTCTTGTGTCCCAATTATTGCCTCTATTGGTAGCCCCCTCTGGAAATATTCTGGAAGGGGAGAGGAGGCAAGGCTGGTTTGATGCTGCCTGTAGGAAGTTAAAAAATAATTTAAACTATCTGGCCCATAAAGTTAAAAGTAAAAATGGGATTTCCCTGTGGGCAGAAAACTATCTAAAGGCCAGAAAGGAATATAAAAGTTTCATTAAAAAGAAAAAGGAACAATTTCAGTTAGAACTATGGGAGGAACTAGCTGAAGTGGTGGAGGCAAAAAACTTAAATAGATTTTGGAGTTTAATTCAGAGAGTTTGGGGATCTAGTGGTAATGCAGAGCAGGTTAGTATACCAGCAGGGACTTAGGAGTCATATTATGGCTCCATTTTTGCTAAACCTTCTCCAAGCACAAACAATCCCCTGAGATATATGATTGAATCACTGCCACACTGGGATCCTGTAACCCCGGCAGAAGTTGGTCAAATGATTTCCCTCCTAAAATATACTAAAGCCCCGGGTATAGATTTTATTCCCGCAGAACTCCTAAAGGGTAATTTGGATTGGTGGAGTCAGACTCTTGCTATATTGTTTACGCAAATAAATGAAACTGGAAGGATTTCCAAAAATTGGGCGGAAAGTGTAATAGTCCCAATATTTTAAAAGTGTCATCCCATGAGCCTGGTAATTATTGACCAATAAGTCTTCTCAGTGTGGTAGGGAAGCTGTACTCTAGGTATCTTCTGGCCAGGATCCTGAAATGGATTGACCAAGAAAGCTTGATCGGGCCAGAGCAGGCAGGTTTTAAAAAAGGGATGTCCATGACAGATCATATTTTGGTGATTGATCATATAGTCTCCAAGTATGTACATCTGTGTCAAAGATCAAGTATATATATATGCTTTGTAGATTTAAAAATGGCGTTTGACTCAGTCTCTCAGGAGAGATTATGGGACAAATTGATTAAATATCATATTGACCTTAGACTGCTGTTTTTGCTACAGGCAGTGCACTCAAGATCCACACTGAGGGTAAGAATGAATAGGATGGGTGAACTCTTGGGCCAGGTGGTTGTAGAAAGGGGGGTAAGAAAGGGGTGTCTACTAGCTCCAATATTGTTCAATTTATATTTGAATAATATGAGAGAGACTCTTGAGAATCCGGCCCACCATCCGGTGGAAATAGGTGGCCAGATGACATCTATTCTCTTATACGCTGATGATACAGCGCTGATTGCCAGATCTCAGATTGGTCTAAGGAGACTAATGGAAGTCTTTGCTGTATACTCTAAGAGTGAATTGTTGGCGATAAACTATACCAAAACAAAGGTACTGGTGATTAGTAAGCAACTGAAGCAGCATAAGTGGTTTTTGGGGGGAAATAGTATCGAACAGGTAAACCAATACAAATAACTAGGGGTTATTATATCAGCAGTTCCCTCCTGGCATGCCCATTTGAAGGCAGCTCGGGCATTGGTAAGGGCTACTGGGCAGGCCATAGCTGGCTTCTATTGGAATAAGGGGGGGAGGTTATTTAAACCAGCATTAAGACTGATTAAGGCAAATTAGTGCCTCAATTATTATATGGGGTTCATGTCTGGGGCCCAAATAAGCTAAAACAATTGGAGACCGAGCAAAATAAAATGTTAAGGATTATCTTACATGTTCCCAGATTTACCACGGCGGTTCTCTTAAGAGCAGAGTCAGGTACCAGCCGCATTGAGAAGTACGCTAAACTTGCTATCATTAAATATTGGCTTCATTTAAACCTGATATCCTCAGCTTCATTAGCAGCTTCGATTGTTTCAACTAAGGATGGCCAATGGCCTGAGGCAATAAATAAAATTTGGTGTTCCTTGGGGTTCTTGGTAGAGTATGCTCTGTCCTTGTCTTTTGATAGAATTTGGTCTGAGGTTAAAACTCGAGTTACTGATCAGGAACTTCAAAATGAGCATGAGTTAATTCAATTGCAGAAAGTGTCCAGACTGAATAGGAATGTGGGAATCCCCTTTGTGGGATCTAGTTACCTGGCAGATTTTCGGATGAGAAATACAAGAGTGGCTTTGACCGTGGCCAGACTGAATGTGTTTCCTTCCGCAGTCATGGGGGGTAGATTAAAAGGCACTTCCTGGGAGGAGAGGCTTTGTCCGGATTGTAGTCAGATAGCCTTAGAAGGCATAGAAACTATGGCACACATTTTATTTATTTGCCCTCGGTACCAAACATGGAGAGAGCTGTTTATTACTCCTCTCTCAAAAGATCCAGGTTTTGGTAAATTAAAATAATTATTTTTGCTTAGGGATGGGGAATTTAATGTCTCTGCAAATGTAGCAAAGTTTTTAACCCTGGTACTGAAATTAAAAAGAGTTGCAAAGGATGGAAATTAAGGTAAATGATGCCTTTTTTATGTGTTTTAATTTGTCTAATTGATTTAAGGGTTGTGAGGTTTGTGATGTATAATTAATAGTGTTAATAGTGTTGATGTGTTTTTGTAATGGCCTTCGGCTATACACAAATAAAACTTGATGATGATGATGAACTTCCTTTTTGCCCAAATTATATTTATCCACTGATACAAGATTTTTATAGCCATTATTTTGGGTATTGCATTTTAGATACTTTAGTTATTTCATCACACTGGTTTATTTCATATTATTTGTTTGGGGTATTTTGATTACTTTGGTGGGATAGTGTTATTAGACTTAAGTAACAGAATCAAAGTGAATGAAGTACATTAAATGAATAACCAAATTATTATTCATATAATACTTTCGATGTGATATTCTTCCCCATATGCGGAACGTTACATTAATCTTGGCTGAGTTTCATTTTATTAATTTCACCTCAGATTTCCAATATATCAAGACTTTTCTGAATTCTAGTTCTACCTTCCAAGGTGTTAGCTACCCCTAGCAGTTGAAAGAAGTCAGGTTGGTGGCGATAGAACCAGTCACCAATAATAATAAGAGTGACAATAACAGTTGGTGATAAGGTGCAGGCAATAGAGCTGGCCACCTTGAAGAAATATGGGCACAGAATAAAGGACAGCACGGGGGATGCTCCTGGGCCCTAGAGCAAGAAAAACATTGATAGATCAGAAACTGTAAGCCCATGGAGAAAGTGGTTGAAGTAAGCAAAGAATTGAGTTGAAGATACAAGAAATAGGGTTCCAGGGTGGGAGGTATGGAAATGGAAGGCTGGGCCTGCCTCCCACCATCACAAGAAATTATTGTAGTTGAGGGAGCCGGGGTTTGAGGAGGCCTGTCTGGCTAGGACTAAGAAATTAAACAAGTTAGTGGCTGAGGCTGGCTATGTGCGGATGGAGGAGGCCAGACCCCAAATTACAGGGTGAAGGCGATAGAGTCGGTCACTCGTGGGATAAACTGAGACAGAAGAGTGGCAGGGTGAACGCAATAGAGTCGGTCACTTGCAGCATAAACCGAGCCAGAGGGGTTATTGAGTGCAAGTGTCAGAGCTTGTAACCCCAATGAAATAAGACAGAGGGGCTGCAGGGTGCAGGCTATTCAGTTGGTAATGGGACAGGTTCATGAACTGTGAAACATATATGTGTAGATACTTAAGGGTCTGAGGTGGAAGGAGAGCCCTACCTCGGAAAGGGGTTCTCTAGGGACCCCTATGGAGGACTAAAGATATATGTGTTATATGAGTGAAATTGATGAACTGTATGAATATGTATATGAACTGTGGAAGATGTAGCTTCTCCACCCTGCTTTCTAATGGAGTAGAAGCCAGGCCTACTCGGGGCTGGCCTGTCTCTGCAAAATGCAGTGTAGGGATGTAGCAGGATGGAGTCTTAGTGGGACATTGGCCCTTTAAAGAAGTTAGCACCAGTAGGGTTGCAGGTGCTAGCAGAGGCGCCGCCCTAGTACCATGTGGGTTGAAGGACAGCACCTGAGGCCTCACAGCTGAGCTTGGGCATGGCTGAGTCATCCCAAAGCCTGAGCATGGCTCAGGGCTAGGGAGGTGGTTGAGAAGGCAGGAGCTGGGACAGAGCTGTACCTCAGAAAAACTTGAGAGCTGCATGGGAGTAGCCAGGATGACTGCTCAAGGAGACCGATGATGTTCTCTGTCTCCACCAAACCCTGCGCAGAGGGTGTTGCCTGAGCTGTGGGGCTTGGGCAGACTGCAGGAGGGACTTGTGCTTGGCCCACAAAAGGGACTGTGAGAGGCGTGGCCTTGGCCTGAGGAGGGAGTGTGCCTGACCAGAGAGGGGCTTGAGACTAAGAAGTCCTAGGTCTCTTAGACAGATTGTGTATATATATAGATAATCTTATGGTATATGGACATTGTATATAGGAAGAATGGTGAATTGCATTTTATGGTAAATAAAGACACTTGAGAGTGATAATTCCCTCATGAGACTGATACTGTGGACAGCATTCTGAAAGCACTTCCCCCAGGCAACCCTGACCCCGTTACAATCACTCTTTGAGTACTGTTCTTCAACCAGCCGTAAATCCACCCACCTAGTTATAATGTCTTCCAGTCCACACTTTGCAAGCTTGTCAATGTGAAACTTTGTCAGTTGCTTTACTGCGCAGCATTCCCCTCATCCACTAAACTAGTTACTCTGTCAGAGAAGAAGACAAGATAGTCTGGCATGACATTTTCCTGAAAAATCTATGCTGACTACGAACAACTACTGTGTTGTCAAAGAGCTTACATACTGACAATTTTATAATCTGTTCTAGTATCTTTCCAGCAAGGGCGTAGCTACCATAGGGACAGGCGGGACATTTGTTCCAGGGTTCACCATAGCTGGGGGCCCATTCCTAAATAACTAAGCCACCTGCCCCAGCCACCTGTCCCTGAGGTTTTTTATTTTATTTTTTTAAACTAACCCGGCCGGTCCACCCTCCGCCGCTGACGTCCTCCGCCTCCGGCTGACAAATGGGCCCCACCTGACGAAAGCGCAATGTGCTTGCTGGCCCCCCCCTTGGTCAGCCGTGGGCTGACATCATGCTTGACCCGCTCCCCATAGCCATGTATGCCTATGGGGGGCGGGTCAAGTGTGCGAGCCCTCCACATGACAGAGACCTGGAGTTACGTCCGGGTCTCTGCCATGTGGAGGACTCATGCACTCACTGCATGGGAGCACTGGAGCCTGGAGGGGCAGTCAGGGCAGCCTGGGGGCTGCAAGTACTGGCCCAGGCCCGGACTGACACGTGGCTGCCACTGCCGCACACTCACCCTGCAGTCACTCATGACAACAATCCCCTACCTCCGGCTCCTTCCCTACCACTGCGGGCCCCTTCCTTCACTACTGGACCTCCTCTCCTCCCTGATCCCAGATGCCTCCTCCTTCCATCTTTCCCCAGTTGCCTCCCTGTGCCCGCAGTCTGCTCCCTCCCTCCTGAGCTGGGCAGCGCCAGCTGCACATGGCTCCTGACCGCCCCGGGCCACTCCAATAACAAATTGTTGCAGAAGTTAAAGAGAAAGAAAAGAAAAAGGAGACGAGAGGAGGAGGTGAGTGTGAGCGGGTAGGTAACCGGGGGTTCCCTCCCCTCCCCCCCGTTGCACTTTAAATAGTTTGTGCTCAGGGTGGGGTGCAAATCCTGCTCTAGAGGCACTTTCCCTTCTTCCCCCTCCTCAGTGAGGGAGTATTTGCTGGTTTAGGGGGGCAGTAACTTGCTTCTTGATGCCCCCCTTCCCATAGTGGTCTTCCCATTTAAACTTTGCTTCCCTCTGCCATTTTGTGAAGTAGATGCACGGGGGGTAGGGGGGCTGTGTCCCACCAACTATTATGCCTGCCCCTCCAGTGTGTGAGGAGAGTCTTAGGCAGGGGGTCCTAGCGAGTTCTTCAAACACACCCTGCCTTTGAATATGAGGAGGGGTCACCAGCTTCATACTCCTCCTGACACCCAATTGGGTTGTGAGGGGACTGCTCTTGTTCCGACACCCCCACACACACGCACACAGTCCTTGTGTGGTGAGGGTGCGCCTCATATTACCTCTCCCCCCCTCCAACTGGGTTGTAAGGGAGTGTCCTATTTCTTCCACACAGACGCATCGTTTGGGGATGGAGGTGCAGCCAGGGAGCCCTTGGGGAGTTCCGTACTCCCACATTCCCCCAGTTGGGTTGTGAGGGGATTGCTCTTCCCCACTCTTCACAATGTTGAAGAGGGAGATTGGTGAAGGATTGGAGGGGTTAGCCACCCCATACGTTATTTAGGGTCAGAGACATCATTGAAGTTAATTTGTAAATGGGTTCCTTTGAGAGAGGGGTATGGTGTATCCTTCTCTGTCCCCCCATCTATTAGATACAAAGGGTGATATTTCCATTGCTGGCTGAGGAAGAGACCCACACAAATTACTGACTTGTTTAGAGAGAGACTGATGAACCATAGTTATATGCTACTGAGGGAGAAAGGGGATAGAAGAGACTCTTAAACTCCAAACAGAGCTGAATTAAGGCACCTGCATCCTGTGCCTTTACATAGGGTCTTCCCCTTTAGGGAGCACTTAACATATAAAGAGAATTTATTTCTTGTTTCAAATTTTAGAAGGATGCTAAAATGTACTGTAATTTCCTCTGAATATTGACTCTTAATTGAAGCAAAGTAGCTTTAGATTTCATAATTTCTGGGGGGCCCCTTTCCCAACACTGCATGCAATTTTTCTCCCCTGCATACACTTGAGCTGATTTCACACAAGGCTTCAACACTTGTTAAAGCCAGCCCTGATTGTAAGGGAAATCCTTTTAGTCTATATGACCTATAAACTGCATGTGTGAGATTTAAAAATCACGCTGCTGTTATCTCTTGTCAATTAGATTATTATTGTATGACACTAAATTATTATTGACACTATTGAAACTAATTATTATTGTATGACACTAAACTTGACTATAGGAGTTTCTAAATTGAAATTACGTATGCACTGCTAGTGAAACTATAAATGTCCTCTTAATAGACCCAAATCCTGGTGCCCCAGCCTGTCCCCCCCAGCCCAAATTCTGGTGTCCCAGTTTTGTAGAATTGTATTTAATTTTATAGCAGTATCAGATATTAAGATGACAAAGATTTACTGCAATGCTGTTTTCTATTTACTGTTTGATGGTACCAAAATTATGTTTAAAGAGGAGGAAGGTGTGTCTGGAATTCTCTTTGTGTCTCTGGAACAGTTTTATGGAAGCATTCTCTGGAATTAGAGGGCAACTGTTGCATGGGGCTCTGTGGAGTTAACTAGGAGATGTCCTGGTGTTTTTATGGTGTTGTTGAGGGTGTCTGTGATGCGGGGCATCCAGTGGCACTGTGGGGGGCTGTTTCACGGGCTCTGCAGAGCTAGGAGATGTTTGTGTTGTGGGACTGGCTCTAGTCTGGAGTTGTCTGTGCTATGGTGTTCTTCTGTTTTCTGAAAACTGCATCCCTGCCAATATAATTGCCAGTTTCCTGTAATAAGGATGCTGGGGAGAGGAAGGAGGGAGGCAGAGGAGAGGATGGGGGGGGGGGAATAGGGGGGCCGAAGTCCATTTCTTGTCCCATGGCCCACTCCAATCCAGCTACGCCCCTGCTTTCCAGGCATTGAAGTCAGGCTGACCCATCTGTAATTATCCAGATCCTCATTTCTCCCTTTTTAAAAAATAGGGATGTTTGCCTACCTCAAGTTTCCAGTCTTCTGGTACCTCACCTGTTTTTCAAGTGTTCTCAAAAATAGTTGATAGAAGTTCTGAGTGTCATGCCATGGGATGATAGGGTTGTTCCTGGTTCCAGAAGGCATAGCCCTCAGGATCATTAGCGGCAGGCTAGATGCCAGGACCAGAGATCATCATCGGAGCCTTCCAGAATCCATAGGGACATTCAGTACAGAGTACTGGAAAGGGTTTCCTGGAGGAGTAACCAGGTCTAAACAGAACAAGTAGACTGCACAGGACCCAAGGGAAACCCTGGGAAGGAGAGACAAGAGCAAGGATCAAGGTCTGAGGCCAGAATCAAGACAAGGGTATACAAGAAGACAAGGCCATGAAGGCAAGGGCTAGACATAGAAAGGATATAACAACAGAGGAATACAGAGGCCAGCAGTTTGGACCAGGCAACAAGGCCCAGACTCAGACAGCAGGAACAGAGGGGTAACAAGGCAGCACCCCAACACAGTGCTGAATGTTAATTTGAGAGAACTCCCCTCCCCCTAAGTTTTCTCTCTAGGGTACTGTTTGTCATTACTGATGTGGCCCCCTCCATGTGTGAGGCCCAGGGCAATTGCCCCCATCAACTCTCCAAAAAAAGGGCTTGCCTCAACAACACCAGAGACACAAAGGCAAGGGAATACAAGCTAGGGGAACAAGACTATAGGACTAGCCCGGCAGTTAGAAAACCAAGAAGGCTATAACAGAGAGGAAGGAGGGCTGTGCTAGGAAGAGAGTCAAGGTGATCCAGAGACTTAGAACAGCTGAAGAACCCCAGAGGGACTACAGCTAAGTAGGAGGATGACTATGTCCAGTATGGGAGTCAAGACTACAAGGACTGAGTACCGCTGGGGAAATCTAGAGACTATGGCTGCAGGAGGAAAGGCACAAGGGGAAACCAAGCCAGAAACCAGGACAAGACAGAGACAAAACTAGAGAGAAACCAGGAACTTAGGGCTCTTTTAGACGAGCGGCGCTCCGTTTCACGTCGGCATGGCGCATATTTTGAAACCTCCACCTGGTCTAATTAGACGAGACGAGACGGAAGTGGCTTAATATGCGCATATTATGGCATATCTCACAATCGAGGTATTTAATTCATGGACTTTAAAAATGCGCCACCGCCGTAATATGCGCATATTAAGCCACTTCCGTCTCGTCTAATTAGACCAGGCGGAGGTTTCAAAATAAGCGCCATGCCGATGCGAAACGGAGCGCCGCTCGTCTAAAAGCGGCCTTAGACAAACCAACAAGGAGTCAAAACCAAGGTAATCCAAAGAAGATCTGTACTCCAGACAGGGAAGAAGCCAGTTGTTTCACCAGTTTCCTGATGCTATCCTCATGCTTATATACATACTGGAAACCAATCAGAAAGGGGGGGGGGCAGGTTCTAGAGAGAGAGAGAGACAGGAAACAGGGTGTGACCATAAACAGGACAATAGATGCTATAAGGACAGAAGACAGCCTCCCAACAGCCGAGGTGGTGGTGCTACAAGGGCAACCACCACTTCCCAAGCCCAGAGGATGTGGGTTTGAGATTAGCACCTGACACAGAGTACTTCTGCCAGTACTTTCAGTACCCTTAGGGTATAATTGATCTGACCTTGAAGATCTGAATTCATTCAAAAGAAGTAAGGTATTCACTGATCACCTCTTCATCTATTCTGGCCTGCAATCTTTCCCCCTCTTCGCTCATACATCCTTTGCCAGGCTAGTCACAGTTTCTCTTTTTTTATGAAGTTTGAGACAAAATAGGAATGAAGAGTCATGGACTCTCTGCACAGGCCCTGCAGAAATAGCTTGTCTTTTGACCTCAGGAATAATGGACCTGAGGCTACCAAGATTGACTTTCTTGTGGGGCCCTCTCTGACTATAAGGGGTCTACTGGCCTTGCTTAAAAGCTGACCCTGTGTGGACCCACCATTTCTTTCTTCTTTTTCTTACTTCAGATGTACTTTTAAAAAAAATTAATCCTTTTTTGTTTTCAGTATCTCTCACCAACCTTAGCAGATTTTTTGCTTTAGTCTTCCTGAGACTATCCCTACAAGTTTAGGATATTTGTCTGTATGCACCCTTGGTAACTTGTCCCTCCTTCTACTACTTATATGTTTCCTTTTTGATTCTTAGCTCATTGGTAGGGATGGGTGAACCCAGTTCAGAAGTTTGGAGTTCGGCCCGGACTCGGCCTGTTTGGATGACCAAACCCGAACCCGAATCCAAACACAAACTGACCAAACTGAACTAGATTCTGAACGTCAAAATGACTGAACAGTTTGGTCAGTTCGGATTGCGTTCGGGTGAGTTCAGGTGGCAAAAACGTGTCACTGGAAGACAAAACATGACAGGGAGGAGGAATCAGCTGAGGAGCAGACTTCCAGGCACCAGGGGTGGAGAGGCTTGGAGTAGCAGCCAGCCTGCCCAATCACAATCCCTTTTTGCCTCAGACTAATGGCTACTCAGTCTGCTATTGGCCACGGGCTAGGCTACACAGAGCCAATGGGGTTTGCGGTGTGGCGGACACAGTAAAAAACAAAACTGATTGCCTCCCCCCTTCCTGGTCCTGAAAAGCAGGCGTTTCAGAAGGCTCCCTCCCTCCCAGCAGTTTTTGTTCCTTCCTATTCCCAATCCATTGCCATCCTCCTCCTATTTCACCCATCCAACCCATTTATATCCATATTATCATTTATTTAGATTATATTAGATAGATTTAGGTGTTATTTTTTGTTTTCACCCCTCCCTGTGTTTCCTGTGTTCAATCTTCCTTCCTCCCTCCCCCCCGCCATTGAATCCTTTTCTCTCTCCCTCTTATTCCATCCCTGATTCCCTTCCCCTGTTTTAAGTTTTGGATTTATTTAGAGTAGGATTATTATTAGATTGATTTTCATTTCAGTTTTGTACCCCTCCCTGTGTTCTTTGTGTTTCCCCCTGTGTAATATTGTATATATATAGTTATATAGTTATTAGATAGATAGTTACTAGATAGATATACATAGTAGTTAGCTTAGTTATAGAGATAGATAGAAATACAGTGTGTTTGTAGGACAAGAACTTTGTAGTTAATTATTAGGATATTCTATTTAGTTCAATTGGTTTTAGAATAGTTAATAGCAGTTAGATTTAGTGTAGATATATATATATATATAAAGGAACAGCCACTTCAGCCCCAGGACCCACCATCATGGGTCTGGGGCCATTGAGGCGGAGGGGGATGTGTGTTTTGGGGGAAAGTGGGGAGGGCTCTTTTTGTTCAGATGGTAGAAGAAGGGAAGGGGGGAGAAGGGGAGGGAGTGTACTAAATGTAATCCGTTGGAAGGAGGTTTAGGATTGTTTTGAGGAAATTATTGGAGATTTGTTATGAAATTGATATGTTTTTGTGTAAACTGTTGTATAGATAATATAGATGGGACTGTGTTCTGGACAATTTAAACTGCTACGTTGAGGATGTAATGGAATTAATGGGGATGTGTGGTGGGCGCCCCCCTTCTGGTGAGAGCAGGGGGCGGGGCGTTAGAGGGCTCCCTTGTGGTAGCAGCAGGATGGGGGTTAGGATATTGTGGATGGCTCTTTGGGTATAGTGAGCGGGATGTTATACTGACAGTTATTATTTATGTTATTATTGATTGTTCTACTCATTATGATTGTTTTGGGGTTGGTAGTATTGTATTAGACTGTGAGGGCTTTTTGGAATATATATATATATGTAATATGTATATATATATACATATATATATTGCTGTCTGCCCTCCTCTGCAGACTACAGCTACCAACCTCTTTGTAACCATGCCAAGCATACACACCTGAGACTTCGCATCTGCTTGAATGTTTGTTTGTCTTCTCCCCTGTCTCTCCCTCTGTCCCCTCTCCCTGTCTCCCCCCCTTTGTCTTTTAGATTGTAAGCCACAGGCAGGGACCGCGTCTAATTCTATGTTCTGTACAGCACCATGCCACACGACTGGCGCTATATAAATGTTTATAATAAAATAATAATAATAATATATATATGTTTTTTCTACTGTAAAATTTCTTTGTTGTAAGTTGCCTCAAGCTGCTTTTTGCAGGAGCGTGCAGGATATAAATGAAAAAGTGATGATGATGATTGATGATCATCCCTCACACAGAGGCGATGTCATTCCACCGCACCAAGAAACAGCCACTCCAGCCCCAGGACCCACCCTCACGGTTCTGGAGCCAAGTTACAGGCAGGGAGGGCTGTGGCCAATATCTAGAAGCTGCGACTCTAGCCCCAGGACCCACCATCATGGGTCGGGCCATCATTCCTCACACAGAGAGCCTTTTTCTGAACTCCCGAACTGAACGGAAAATGACCGAACTGAAAGGCCAAACCCAAACACGTCAACAAAACTGAACGTTCAAACCAAACCGGACCGAACCAAATGGCCGAACTCGAACTGTGATGTGTTCGCCCATCCCTACTCATTGGTAAGCTCCTTGTGCAGACACACTGGTGGTTTTTTTTTATGTCTCCCATTTTTCTATTTCATTAGAATCTTTTGGGATTGTGTTGGGCTTGTGTTTTTGTTTTCAGTATCTCTTTTAAAAGAAAGTCCTAGGCTTCTTGGACACTGTCTCCCTTTTTAGGTGATCTAACCAGGGGATCCCACCAAATATTTCTCTGAGCTTATTAAAATCAGCTATTTTTGAAGTTCAAGGTCCTTTTAGGCTGTTTTTTTCTGTGACGTTCCTAAGGATCATGAATTCTAATCTTACATGGGAACTTCCCCACAAAGTTATTTCTGTCTTCACATCATTCATCAGTTCTTACCCATTGGTTAGGACCAAGTCAGGGGCATAACTATCATGGAGCCTGGGCCCTGGACTCTTTATGGACTTCTGCAAGCAGCCTGAGTACTGCTAGGAAATTTTCAGAGTAGGCGGGGGAGGGCGCGGGGCCCACTCTTTGCCCCCATCCGCTCTCGCAAAGGACCTCACCATGAAGGAAGTTTTCACAGTGGGCAGGGGTGGAGTGCTGTTCCTTCTGACTCTTAAAACCTCCTTCCTGGTAGGGTTGCTGCCCCTCTGGTGGGGCCTCACTAGAAGACAGGACAGAACCACAAACGTTGGAAGTGGGGGTGGGGTGGGAAGACTGAGGTTGGTTGAGAGCCTTGGGAGGGCCACTGCTTAGGAAGACTGGGACAGGTGCAGTGTAATGGGAATGCTGCCCCTTTAAGGGGTAGCACCAGCAAGGGAGAAGCTGGTGCTACTCAAGGCCCAGGTGTGAAATGAAGGTGGATCATGCCTTGATGTCTTGCCTCACACCTGGGCTTGGGCATGGCTAGGCCAGCCCAAACCCTAGAAAGTCTCAGTGGGGCTTAATTGAGGGGGGACTGGTGGAGAAGAGAGGCTTTTTTTGAGAGGCTTTGGGGGAGAGAGACTCTCTGAGAGAAGGTAGAGCTCAGAGGGAACTCTGGTCCTGAGTGAGAATGGTAGGGGCTAACTCTGGGAACTTGGGGACTTGGAGGGTGTTGCCCTAGTCTGAAGGGCCTGGACTGGCTTCAGGAGGGATTATGCCTGGCCAGAGGAGCCTAGAATAAGGAAGAACTGTATATCTATAGAAATGAGAGAGGCTGTATGGAATTGATGGTAATGAGACACTGTGAAAGAAAGTATATTGGAGAGCTAAGATCCTGCTGAGGGCTGACTCTTTGGGACTAATCTGGAGAGTACTTCCATGCCAAGGAGGGCACCCTGTTATAAAGACCTTGCCCCTAGGGCGGCCCATAATTGGGACATGAACTCAGGTCTGCCACAGCCTTGCTATGCCACTGGGCCAAGTCCAAGATAGCTGCCCCTTTAACATGAAATGCAACCTGTGTTAACTTCCCCTGCATAAGGGGTGGAGAGGAAGTCTGTAGCAAGGCTCCTACCCTGGCCCTTGTGTGTCCCAGCTCCCACTCTGCAGCTCTGCTTCTCCCAGCCCCCTGGTCCCAATCATGACCCAGTCCTTGGTCTGAGGACTCCCAGGATGCCTCTAAGTCCCAGCCTCACAGTGATCCCAGCTGCTTGGAGCCCAGCGGGGTCACTCTCTATTCACCTCTCTCCATATTTCCTTGTTCAGTCTCTAGCTAGTCCCTGGTGGTCTCCTTTCCCATGTTGCTGGGGGCAGGGCCAGTGTTCGGGATACTGGCCCTGGAGCTCCAGCCACTGTGGCGAGCCTCCTGGGACAGCTGCTCCACTTCTCCAACTTCCTCTCCTTAACTCTGGGCTCTGCTCCTTGATATCTACTGCCTCATCCCCTCTGCACTCTCCCTGTTGGCTCTGGGTTCTCTACTGGCTCCGGGCCTGCTGTCCACCCCACAGGTGCAGCCCCCTGGCTCACCTCCATCCCAGGATGGCACCTGTGGCCTCTATCTCCAGGTGGTCATTTCTTCTAAATGGGCCATGCCCCTTCCCTGTTCTCGCCTTTTAAAGGGAAAGGGTGCCTCATAGTGAACCCTGTTACACTCCTCCCCTTTCCCCCAGTCTGGTTTACTTAAAATAAACCTGAATTTACCTATAACCCTTCTTCTCAGCTATGCTGGTTTCCAAGAGGTATGAATGACCCTTTCAGAGCCCTAGGAGGGATCCTGACCCCTCCCTTACTAGGTACACATGGGTCAGCTACCTCATCTACCAATCAGCCCTACACCTATTTAAGGGGACTCTAACCCCCCCAACTATTCCCAACCCAGGGGACTTTAACCCCACACTCATTCACACCAGGCCCAGGAGCCATCTCAGGCTCCTTGACTCCATGTCCTTGCTTCAGAGGACTCTAACATTGCAACTACTCCACTCCAGCCCAGTGGGTTCCCACCCACTGTTTTGGGATTCTGGCCTCCGTCTCCCCTATTAGCTTTCCCACACCACTCGAAATTTCACAACTTAACTTCTCTTCAGGTTTGCCACCACCCTGAGGCTCTCCCCTTTACTGCCCTTCCCAGTCTATCCTCATAACATAAATCTACCCTCTTGAGTTCCAATCAAATACCTTTTCCCCACTAGGGCTCTCTGCCTGGTTTAACATTCTGCCTTTTGGGGGCCCTCCCACCATCCAGATCTCCCCCTTGGGATTCCCTTTTATCCACCCAGGCCCCTCAAGGCACCATCTCAAAACCTTTCACCCTTCTTCCCCATCTCAGGGTTCATCAGCCTCTATCCTTGCCCTTCTACATCTCAAGGCTTCCCTCTACTCCCCTGCCTGCCACCAGGAGCCTCCCTACCTTGGCCTCTTTGCACCCTACAGGAAGCTTCTAACCAGCGGGCCATGCCACCGGGATTATAAGCACAATTGATCCCATGAAACTTTAATTAAGAGCCTTTTACACTGATGTAAACTCCCAGCTACCTCTAAGAAGTGCCGAAGGTGGGTTTGTTGTATCTGCACCAGGTGTTCCAAACTTTCTACCTCCCAACTCACCAGCATAGTTTGGGTCCCCACAGAATGGTGACTTAGCTCTTCTGGTGGTATAACCTGCCAAGGGTGTGCTGGTCTTACTGAATAAAGTCTAATAACGGCTATACGATTGGATAAATGGGCTACACGCCCACCCCAGGTTTCCGGAACTATTATAGGGTGCCTGTATTCTCCACCATACTATGTAGCAAGGCTCCTACTCTGGCCATTGCATGTTCTGACTCCCAGTCCTCACTTCCACTTCTCCCAGGCCCTGGTCCCAATCATGTCCCAGTCTTTGGTCTGAGGCTCCCAATGATGCCTCAGCAGGGTTGCTCTCTTCTCACCTCTCCCTGCATTTTCCTTCTCAGTCCCCAGCTTGTCCCTGGTGTTCTCCATCCCTGTATTTCTGGGGGCAGGGCCAGTGTTTGGGATGCTGGCCCTGGAGCTCCAGCCACTGGGGAAAACCTCCTGGGACAGCTGCTACACTTCTCTAGCTTCCTTTCCTTCACTCGGGGCTCTGCCTGCCTTCTCACCTCTGCACGCTCCTGACCGTGCTAGGCTCCTCCACCGGATCCAAGTCCACCCTGCAGTGCAGCTCCCTGGCTCATCTGTGTCCCAGGATGACACTTCGGGCTCCAATTTCCTTGTGGCTACTTCTTGTGGCCATGCCCCTTCCCTGGTCTCTCCTCTTAAAGAGGCAGGATACCTTACAAGGCACCCTGTTACAAGGTCTCTTTGGAAAGGGTTTGTGGTATAAATAGCCCCATGCTGTTCAACCCAATCAGTATGGGTTTGCTTGTGTCACAAGTAATTTCTCACATCTTTTACTGAGCAAATTCAGGTGAAAGCCTATTAGATCTCATCCCCCTCAGGGTGAGGCAGCTGTTGACTCACAGAGCAAACCTTATTTGAACTTCCTACCTCAAGCAACGTTTGACTGAGTGTGTGATATACCTTTAAGAGCTGTGAATGCCAGGCATTTCCCTAGTAACGGAACACCTTCCTGGCTCAGCTGTGATTTGGAGCTACCTCTCTTGCTCTAGTCCCCCTCACATGCCTTGTCATTGTGACCTCTCTTGTACCGTGTTGCTGAAATCCCCCTTTTCTCTGTTGTCTTGTTCCTGTCTCGTCATGCCAGTGTAAGTCTAGTCTCTCCTGATTGTTCCAGTTCCCCTGTCTCTAGCCTACTCCCTCCTTCCCTGTTCCCTTTCCCTGAGATAGCCTCCCTTCCCTGATCCCCCCTGCCTTCTTCCTTCCACCCTAACAGTATAAACCAGCTCCCTTCCTACTGTAGATATGGAGAATTCTCCTATGGACTGGGATTCCTAAAAGGGTGCCTGACTGCTTAAAGGAGGCTGTGGTTAGACCCCTGCTCAATAAACCATCTCTTGACGCCGATGCTCCTGCCAGTTATCGGCCGGTCTCTAATCTTCCCTTTTTAGGGAAGGTTATTGAACGGGCTGTGGCACGGCAGCTTGACCTGGACCACACTCAGTAAAACAATCAAAAATTTTTAAATAATTTAAAATACAATATGTGGGGAAACCCCCCCCCACCCCACACCACCCCTACTCCTCGCCAAAAGCCTGACAGAACAGCCAGGTCTTGCATACATGCCCAAACAGCAGGAGAGTGGGAGCCAGCTGAGCCTCCTCCTGGAGCAAATTCCACAGCACAGGAGCGGCCACCGAAAAATATCTAACATCAGTGGCCACCCGTCTCACCCGGGGAACCTCCAAAAATGCTCCCATGGATGATCTCAAGGGCCACACAGGCACATGGGGAGTGAGGCAGTCCCACAGATAAGCAGGGCCCAGGCCGTGAAGGGTTTTAAAGGTTAAAACCAGCACCTTGAACCTGGCCCGGTGCTTTATAGGCAGCCAGTGCAGAGCCCNTGAGCACTGGTGTTATGTGCTCCCTGCGACCCGCCCCCTTAAGTAGACTGGCTGCTGCATTCTGCACCAGCTGCAGCCTCCGGACCAGCCTCTCGGGCAGCCCCACATAGAGTGCATTGCAGTAATCCAGCCTCAAGGTGATGAAGGCATGGATGACAGTGGCGAGGTCGGAGTCTGAGAGATACGGCCGAAGCTGCCGGACAAGATGTAACTGCTGAAGTGCACTCCCTGCCACAGCCACAACCTGAGATTCCAGGCTGAGCTGCGAATCGAGGAGCACACCCAGACTCCATGCTTGAGAGACCATGGGAGGGCGAACCCCCCACAACAAGAGGAGATTCAATCAGGTCCCCCAAGCCCTTGCCCACCACTTTCACCTCTGTCTTGTCAGGATTCAATTGCAGATGGCTCGACCTCATCCAAGCCCCCACAGCTGGCAGGCACTGGGAAAATAAGGAGACTGCATGACCTGGGTCAATGGAAAAGGAGAGGTAGAGCTGAGTGTCATCAGCATACTGATGACACTGCATGCCCTGAAACCCCCTCACGGTCTCCCCTAATGGCTGCATATAGATGTTAAACAAGAGGGGGGACAGAATGGCACCCTGTGGGACTTCACATGTGAGGTCCCGAGGGGAAGATGTGCACTCCCTGAAGACCACCTGGTGAGTTCTCCTGGCCAGGAATGAATTAAACCAGTCCAAGACCTTTCTGCCAATTCCTGCATGGTCCCGCAGGTGAGTCACCAACACCTTGTGATCAACTGTGTTGAATGCAGCCAAAAGGTCTAGGAGGACCAGTAAGGTCTGACGACCCTGGTCCAACGCCAGACAGAGATCATCAACCAAGGCCACCAATGCCATCTCCATACCATACCCAGGCCAAAACCCAGACTGGCAGGAGGGGTGGGATATAAATTTTGAATAAATAAATAAAAATATGTAACTTAATGAAGTCCTTAATATGTCCTTAATGAAGTCACTTAGTTGACAAGTTAAGGATCTCCAGAATCAACATTACAGACGGGCTGTGGCTCCTTGGGAACCAAGGCACCTTGCCCCAATAAATTTGGCATCAGTACCAAAGTTTCCTGGCCCTATGTAAACTGATATTCTGTACTCAATCACTTACTTATGCCACTGATCATTCAAAAGTAGCTTTTATTATTGGACATTTGACTGGCACTGCTCTTGCCTGGGTGACTCTATTTTTATCTGGCAATAGTTATTTGTTAACTGATTATTATGAATTCGAAAGAATTTCTTAGGATGTTTGACTCACAGAACATGGGATGCAGAGGCTGCCATATTGGGACTTTATCAGGGGTGTATCCCACCCTGTTGGAATATATTACTAATTTCCAGCAATTAACAGTTGATCTACACTGGCCAGGTCAAGTGTTGAGTGTCATGGTCAGAAAAGGACTCAATGATGAGCTAAAGGACCAACTATCCTATGTAGCAACCCCTGACAACCTTGCAAATCTTATAACCGTAACTTTACAAATAGACGATAGATCAGCGGAATGTCATTGAGAAAATTCGTAGGGGGATGGGAATCGCACCCAGTAGGTGTAACATCATGTCTTACTGTTTCACCAGAAGACAAATTGATGCAGTTGGAGGCCACAAGCGGCTCGCTACCCGAGGAAGAAGAAGAATGATGATGTAGGGCTACACTGTGTTTCTGTTGTGGAGAGCTAAATCATTTTGCTCTGGACAGGTCTCGATGTCCCAACAGTAAGAGGAAACAACAGACTCTAGGAGGTCACAGACGGACTGTCTTGGTGATTACATTCTTTTCAACCTCCGCACTTCCAAGTTTATGTGGTGGGTCCTCTTACAATGAGTCTCATTTTTGTGTCCCAGTAATGATTGTGACCAAGACAAGTCTGTAATAGATAGATTAGATTAGAGAGATTCAGGGACCTCCAGAAATTTGATGGATTATGCGTTTGCCCATCTTCATGGAATCACAGTCTTGCAGAACAGAACCTTGAAAAAACAGAAACCCGAACTTGTGCATACTATACTAGTGATGGTTCATTGCTTGCCTCAGGCCCAGTGACCGTACAGATGAATCTTCTAACCTGCATGATTGCTCATCATCAAGAAAAATGCAGTTTGATGTTGTATGTTCCCTCATGTTTCTGGTTATTCTTGTTCTGTCCTGGCTATCCCTTCACAATCCTTCCATTGTTTGGTCAGCCAAAACATGACATTTTAACTTGGATTTCTGTAAAGACCAGTGTTTGCTCCCTAATCCCTTAAAACATTGCTCTGCCCCTATGGTACAGCTAGAGAGAACTAATTCTGGGAACTTTTCTTGAGAATATCAGAGCTTTAAGCACATTTTTAGTAAACAAGAAGTGGAAGAATGATCTCCTCCTAGAACTTATGATTGTCAAATTGACCTACTACCAGGAACACATCCTCTTTTTGGACGTATTTACACTCGATCTAAGCCTGAATTAGAGGCCCTGTGTGTATACATTAAGAATAATTTTAGGAAAGAATTTGTTCACTCTTTTACCTCTCCAGTAGGGACTGCTATTTTCTTCATTCCTAAGAAAGAAGGGGAGTTACAACCATGCATAGTTTATTGGGGAGTAAATGCAATCACAATTTGTAATAGACCTCCTGGGAGTGTATAATCTGGTTAGAATGAACTCAGGATACAAATGGAAGACTGCCTTCCATATGTGATATGGACTATTTGAGTATCTTGTGACGCCCTTTGGTCTTGTCAGTGCCTTGGCCATGTTCCAACATTTAATTAATAATATGCCCCGAGACATATTGGATGTTTTTGTTATCGCCTATTTGGACAACTTATTCATTTATTCATCATAATTGTTGGACCATATCTCGCATGAGAGGGAGATGTTGAGATGGTTGCAAGAGAATCACCCATTTTGCTGCCTAGGAAAGGCAGCATCGAACATTCCATCGAACATCCATCAATTTGTTTTTTTTTTGTTATAACACCTTGAGGAGCAGATGGACCCCGGGAAGATCAGCATGATTGTCAGCTGGCCCATTCCTAATACAGTAAAGGCCATACAGCGATTTCAAGGAAGTACAAATTATGACCGGCGATATATCACTCACTATGCTGATACAATGGAACCACTTATACATCTATTAAAGAAGAAATGCCTGTTCAAGAGGGATGTTCAACAGGAACAGGCCTTTGAAGTCCTTAAGAAGACCTTTATTTCAGCTCCCATACTGCATTACCTGAACATGAAAACAGGGTGTAGCTAGCTTGGGATAGGCCCAGGGACAAGAAATGTCCGTGGGTCCCCCTTTTTTTTCCATGCCGGTGGCAAAGCCACCAGCTGGCCTTCAAGAACCTCCCAGCTCAGCCTGGGGGTGCTAGGCTACTGGTGCTCGGGACTTACTTGCTCTCTGCAGAGTCTGCGGCATGCTGCTGGTGGTATGCTGCTTAGGGATGGGTGAACAGAACAGAGTTCGGAAATTTGGTTCGGTTCGGTTTGAAATTTGAGTTTGGTTCGGAAGTTCGGTTGACTGAACAGACTGAGTTCAGTCTGAACTCTGAACTTCTGAACCACGTTCGCCCATCCCTACCTGCTGCTGGTTCCATCTATCTTCTGGGCCAGCAGCAAGCTGGTCCCATGGTGTACTCTTACTCTGTCCCTCACGGCTTGCAGCTCGCATGCTGGGGACAAGCGCGGTCAGCAGCAGCAGTGCCATTGCTGCCCGCGCCCACCTGACCAGCCCTGAAGGCCGGGGGTGGGGCGGGGCAGGCTGGGCCGGCTCGATGCGGGGAGCTCTGGAGCAGGAAGGTGTCCAGTGGCGGTGCCACTCAGTTATTGAGTGGAGCTGCCGCCGGGCACCTTTTAGTTTAGGCTGGACCTCCCTCAAGCCAGACCGGGTCCATACTGGTGGGGAGGACTCCTCCTCGGTGGCACCAGAGTGGCGAGCCAAGTCGCAAGGCTTGTGAGTGTGTCCTGGCCTGACGCAGACTGCTACATGGGGCTCCTCCCTGTCCACATTTGCAACATTGTGTCAGACATAATTTTGCAATTGCAGACAGGGAGGGGACCCATGCAGCAGCCAGAAGGGCCCCCAGCCAGCTCAGGTGGCAATTTAAAAAAGAAAAAAAAAGGGGGGGGGGAAGGGTGGCTTAGCTACCTTGGATACTGGGCCCCCAACTCCAGTACGGGCCCTGGTATGATTGTCCCTGTTTATCCAATGGTAGCTATGCCCCTGCATGAAAAAACAATTTGTGGGGGAAGCAGATGCTTTAAATGTGGCTCTGGGGGCCGTTGTCTTGCAGGAAGATTCTTGCATGGGATTAAGATGCCCTTGTGCCTTTTATTCTCGGAAACTCACTTCAGCAGAAAAAAATTATAGTATTCTATACAAAGAATTATTTGCTTTGATCAAGATGTTTTTTTAATCTTGGCAACACTATCTATCAGGGGCCTGACATCCTATAGAAGTCTTAATGGATCATAAAAATCTGGAATACCTGCACATGGCTAGGATAAGCACAGCATTGCAAGCTCGGTGGGCTCTTTGTTTGTTCTGATTTTGTAATTAGATATCATTCTGGTTCTCAAAATGTGCTGATAGATGCGTTATCATGGTGTCTTCAGACTGAAGAAGAGGAAAATCTAGATGAGGAAGAAGAGGAGCCCAAGGGTTCCTCCTTTCTCCTATTGTAATTGCTGTCACCACTACATTACCACAATTCCAGCAATCAATATGTTGATGACACCCAACTCTATCTCTCCAGACACTGCAGTTTCAGTGCTTACAAGATGTCTGGTGGCTGTGGGAGGCCTGGGTGCTTCTACAGCACAGCCCTGGGTATTCTCCTACCTCCTCCATCTGGTGAGGAGGTAGTGGCCTTTTCTTTCTGACTTGAATCTGGTACTGTCATCCATGCTTTCATCCCCTCGAGGCTAGATTACTGCAATGTGCTCTATGTGGGGCTGACCTTGGTGACTGTTGGGAAGCTGCAGCTGGTGCAGAATGCAGTGGCTCGGCTCCTGTGGGGGTCGGGGGATGGGTTTCTGGGAGCATATTACACCAGTGCTCCGAAATCTGCACTGGCTGCCTATAGTTCTCTGGGCACAATTCAAGGTGCTGGTTTTGGCCTTTTAAAGCCCTAAATGGTCTGGGTCCCATATAGCTGATATTGAGAGACTGCCTATCCTACCATGTTCCATTGTGGCCCCTACGGTCAGTCAGAAGCACCCTCTTTCAAGTTCCATATGTTACCCTTCTCCATGGGATGGGGGTGCACAGGTGGGTGTTCTTGGTTGCTGCTCCGGTTCTGTGGAACTCCTTTTCCCCAGGAGGTTCACTTGAGCCTCAGCCTAAGCATCTTCTGGAGGTGGTGTAAAACATTTTTATTTGAAAAAGCATTTGGTGGGTGGGGATAGGGGTAGGTTGGGTTTTTTGGGTAGGGTTGTGGGGGAGGGGAGGAGACTTTATTGTTTGAATTTTTATTATTGTTATTTTATGAATTGTGATCTGTCCTGAGCCTCTGTGGGAAGGGCAGCATATAAATCTGAATTAATAAGTAAATACATCCAGCCCATGGTTATTTTTTATTTGGCCCCATTCCAGTTCCTGGATCTAGCCTGTGGGTTTAGTCCTTACCCTCAAGCACTGACAAAGTGAGCCCAGGGGAAAGGAGTGGAGATGAGGGGATGCATTCAACAATAGTGGAGTGATTCTTGGCACAGATCTGTGACCCAGGCCCTCCCCTTCCTTCCCCCTTCCTGAACACACCCCTTAAGCACCACCACTCCCAACCCCTATCTAGCCTGCATAATTTCTTCTCTCACTCTTTCCCTTCCAACCACCCTGTTACTTCTCCTCACTGCCCCCTTGTTGCTCCATCACTTTGGAAACTCCCTCCAGCTCAGTCAGCGGAGCTAGGTATCTGCCAGCTGTGCTCCTTTTTGTGATCCCTGACTGAATAATTTCTGTGCCCCCTCTTTGGAAGAAGCACTGACATGAAGTATGATTTGACTGTCTGCATGACAGGGAGCTTTCTCTCCTTATTTTGCCACCTCTTTCACATCTTTGAATCCTCTTACAGCTTACAATTCAGCAACGTGTTGCTTCCTATGTGGATTTACCCAGGCAATTTAAGAATATCATGCAGGAATTGGAATCATTTTCTGCCTGTAATCAAATTTTCTTCCTGTCAGAGCTCTTCAAAAAGCAAAATGCTGCTTGATGTGCAAAGGCCTTATTTTTTTATATGGCACCATAGCTCCTTTGTGCTGCACTCAAATCACATTAGCTTCTGCTTTAACATGGCCTATATTGTCTCGCATAGCTGTGCGGACATTCTGAGCATTTCCTACCCAGTGTGACAGCTGCTTATCACTTTCTTCACAACAAATTTAGTACCACTAGACATTGATCTGGAGCTTGCAAATAATCCACCATGTAATACTCAGGTTGTAAGAGCCTTTTCAGATTGCCCTGGCTGTGCTGCAATGGATAGATAACTCACAGAGAACTCAAGAGGAAGTCTGTCCATTCTTCACTGCAAGGGGTAAGTATTATAACCAAAAGGGTTATAATAGTTATAAAAGACTGACTAATACAAGCTAACAAGCATCTGATTTTCTAGAAATCCAGTGGAAATGGCAGTAGTTAAAAAAAAAACTTAGTTTAGCCATTGTAGGTTTCTGCAGAAGCCAGTGATAAGCTTTTTCCATTTGGGATAAAATTAATCCACATACCATATGAGCCAGTGTAGCTTGATTAATAAGGTGTTGGTGGAAGCATCAACTCAATGTGCGACAGTGGCCAAAAAAGCAAACAGAATGTTAGGAATTATTCCTAACCTGGGGTGAGGGCAGGACCTGGCCTGGCTGCCAAACAGATGTGCTGGCGGCATGGGCTGGGGAGGGGGTGAGGCTAAAGTGGGATGACATGAGGACATGCTCTGCACGGCCCCACCTCCTGTGCTGCTGAGCATGACTTGTCCACTTCCCTCCCTATGAGGCTGGTGCACGCACTCGGAAAACCTCTAGCCCTGAATTGGAGTCAGGTAGAGTGGACCATCATATGTGATGGTCCACTCTACCCCAGTCCGGGGATGGCTTCCCTGGGCTGTGGCAGCATTTAGCCTGTGCTGTGGCTTGGCAGGGAGCCCAAGTCACAGTGCAGTCTAAATCCTGCCACAGTCTGGGAAGAACCCTGATCCTGCCCACAGAAACATCTGGCAGGCAGAATCAAACATGACGGCTCTGCCGGTGGCCTGTCATGGCCCAGCCTTGAACTCATGGCCCTTGGGGTGCTGGAGAGCCTGTCCAGCACCCTTCACCATCTGGTGGGCTTGTGAGGGTGTTGGATTGTCCCCCTTCTGTTTCCTTTGTGTGCTTGCGCCCTGTGTGTCATGCCCCTTCCCAGCTGTAGCCAGTTACCTTAGTCCTGCCTCCCAGCTTCCTGATTGGCCACAGGAAGTATTTAAGCCTTGGTGTGGCCACAGGAAGCTGGTGGAGCAACGTCTCTTACCCCCATCCCATTCCTGTCTGTC
>QEPC01006915.1:173102-193923 GCA_003113815.1 Sphenodon punctatus | reverse complement strand
CACACACACACACACACACACACACACACACAGAGCAGAGGGCAAGAATACTGATTCAGAAGGGACTTGCTGCTGCATGTGTGTTGCAGGGACCCCAATCCCTGCTTCAGAAGTGACTGGGGTGCTTTTACACAGGGTGCCTGTGTGTTGGGCCTGTTTTGTAAAGCTCTATGTGCGAATGCAAACTGTGTTGTGTTTTTTTCTTCCAAACCTTGATCTGGTGTAAAAAGAACAGTGATTTTGGGGGGTTTCATTCTCTGGTTTTAATGGGACCAATCTTGCATGTTTAATTGGTTATGCATGCCCTGCCTCCTCCTCCTCAGTATCATGTGTAAAAGCACCCCACCCACTCTGAGTCCAGTAGTACATCATGTACTACTGGACTCAGAGTGGGTCCAGGACAATCATAGGACAATTGAACTATTTGCTGCACAAAAAGAACATAGGGCACACTTCCATTATAAAGGTTAAACCCTTGGAAAAGCCCTTTTTTTGCCTTGAGTCTCATGGTCTGCTGGTTCAGGTTGTTAATATTGTTGTTCCCGCCCTTTTAACTGTGTTTGTTTGGTTTAAAATTGATTGTTTGTTGGTTTACTGCACTTTAGTTTCTCAGAAGGGTTCTGTGTCTTACTGGGAGTGAGTGAGTGGGGGGGCCTATATAAATAAAGTTTATTTTTTGTTGTTGTTCAGAGTGTGGTCTGTGCCTTTGTTTTGGGTTTATGCATTATTTATTTTAAGGTTATTATTATTATTATTATTTTATTTATATAGCACCAGCAGTGTACCTGGCACTTTACAAAGTAATAAAATAGACACGGTCCCTGCCCCTAGAGCTTACAATCTGAGAGACAGGAGCTAGGGAAGAGACATACGAAGGGGAACAGAGGAAGACACACCGTCCCCCTGGCTCCGCCCACTGTCCCCCTGGCTCCGCCCCTAGGCCCGCCGGCCTTACTGCCCCAGTGCCCCTCCAATATCCAAACCCACCAGCCACCACTGCTCCCTCAATTAGCTGTCTGGTGGGCCAGACGAGTGCACTCCTCTGTCCCCTCTTCTGACCAGCTGTTTGGTGTGCTCACTTGGCCTGTGTGAGTGCACTCCTCCAGGCCACCCTATCAGCCATTTGGTGGCAGCTCCTTCAGGGGGCCTGATCATCCTGCACAGCTGGGGTTTGGGAATCCTGCCCTGTGTGGATGGCTGCTCAGCCAACACATGGTGTAGAGAGACTTGTGATGGCAACACACACAAACCCTACACACCCTGGATTCCCCAGCAGGGGCTGCTGACTTGAACTGTCCTCCCTGCTGGTTCACAGTGTGGTGACTGTGGTGGCCCTCCCCTCCTCGGGGTGGCCAGAGGATCCAGAACACCTCCGTCTCATTTTTTTTTCACCCCATGTTTCAGCGCAGAGGGTGTTGAGTCGGAGTTATGATTCTGAAAATAGAATCCCAGTGATAAGACTGGCAGTCAAAGTTGGTGACTGTAATATAGCTAATCCCCTCATTTTTCCTCTTTTGAAAGCTGCAATAAATGTTTAAAATATGGTACGTTAAACATGTCAAGACTAGAAAGAAACAATATCCATGATGAATGGAGAAAAATCTGTCTTTGTGTTGTATATGAATGAATAAAAGGTATAGGCAAGATCAGAGGCGTTTACTGTCCTGAGATTCCATTACAGAAGTTTTTTTACACTTGTATGCTTAAATATAAATATAGCTTTAGGCATCAAAGTAACCCAGTTCAGAGATGCAGACCCAGTCAGCTCCTATTGATTCCAGGGAGGTTCAGGCACTTGACCACCAATAGGATGCTCCATATAAGATTTCATAATGTTTCAGGGTCAAGAGTATTTGCAGGTTTAATCAAGTACTGACAGGCGATAGCCCCTAAATAAATATCTTCTTCCTGCTGCCAAAGGCTTTAGGGCTCCTCAGCACCAAATAAATAATGTGATCCTCTACCTGCTTTGCACTGATTTTAGCCGTTAGCCACAACATAAGTTCGATTAAAGTAAGTGGGACTTATCAGGAGCGTAGCTAACATTGGACAAACAGGGACATTCGTCCCGGGGCCTGTACGGCCTGGGGGCTCAATATCCAAGGTAGCTAAGCCACTCCCCCCCCCCCTTTTTTTTTTTTTAAATTGCCACCTGAGCTGGATGGGGGCTCTTCTGGCTGTTGCATAGGCCCCGTCCCAGCCTGTGGTTGCAACATTGTGTCTGGTACAATGTTGCAACCCCAGCAAGGGAGGGGGAGGAGCCCCATGCAACAGTCTGTCAGGCCAGGTCTCACACACAAGGCTTGTGGCTCGGCTCACCCCCCTGGCACCACGGAGGAGGAGTCCTCCCCACCAGTCCGGACCCGGTCCAGGCAGAGCTGGCTTGAGGGAGGCCCAGCCCCCGAGTAACTGAGTGGAACCGCCTCCAGGCACCTTCCCACTCCGGCGCTCCCTGCATCAAGCTGGCCCAGCCTGCCTGACCAGCCCCCGGCCTACAGGGCTGGGCTGGTGGGCCGGGGCAGCAACAGCACTGCTGGCTGTGCTTGGCCTTAGCATGTGAGCAGTGAGACCCCTATTATTCCCATTTTAAAAATGATAATGTATGTCAGCAGGAGACCACTGTGGCTTGTTTTTTAGCATAGAAATATATATACTACAGGAACTTAATGAGCAGTGGATATATCAGAAAGCATCTGTTCTCTCTCCATTTAATTCTAGAAGCTTCATGGCCCCAGGAATTTGCCTTTCTAAAAGCACATATTCCCTACAGGACTTCAGGTGCTCGCATAGTATTAGATACAGATACATGTGTAAAAACACCACTACCTGCCATTACACTAACTAATACAGAAAGATACTACAACGATCTTAATTCTCGAGCTTCAGGGGCACCATTTGTAAGATGAACCACAGCTGGGATTAGAACGTTTTCCCCTTGTGAGATACTGCATTTCATGTTTAGATGAAGTGAACGTTTTACACCTTCCAATGCATCTGCGGTGTTTGCCAATGAAGGCAGAGATGGCAATCCTTACTTCCTTTACGGCATATTACAGCTAAATCAATGTAATAAGTCCTTAACTTGCTTGTACCTCAGTATCATTTGCACATCAAGCAGCAGTATTCAGGAGTAGGAGTATTCAGGAGTACTCCAGAGCAACGAGGAGCCCATAATCTCCTTCACTTTCTAAACCCCCATGGAATTAAGAGTCTGACCTGTGCCCAGTAATATGTTGCTTGGGGTTAGGGTTACTACCTCCTTCTGCCCAGAGAGAGTGGGTCCACATCGGCAGAGGTGGGAAAAGAAACCATCATGTCATTGTCTGATGTAACCCCATCCTTTATGAAGTGTCATGATATTGCAATGCTCCACGGGGGTGGGGCCACATCAAAAATGGGGAGGGCCAAAGGAGTTGCCACACTGTTTTCTGATGTAGCCTGGCCCGTTGCAGACTGTCATGATGCTGCGTAGCAGTGGAGTTGCACCAGAAAGGGGGCAGGAAAGTCCCTATGGTCCACCCCATTTCTGATGTGGTTGTCTCTGGCCTCCCCTGAAAGCCTAGATTTCTTTGGGCTACTGGGGTATCTCTGGCTTATTTGGAGATATCAGGGCTTCCCCTAGGGCTTGGAGACTGGCTCAAAACCTGGAGTCTCTGAGTGAAAGCTGGAGAGATGGCAGCCCTACTTGTGGTATAGAGCTGGATGGAAAAGGACCTGAACATGCAGCAATGCAACTCCTTTCTAAAGAGACTCAGTACAGAATGTTACCAGTGTCATGTTGTTGTCTGGCAACCATCATCCATGCCTTCATTACCTCAAGGCTAGACTACTGCAATGCACTCTATGTGGGGCTGCCCTTGAAGACTGTTCAGAAGCTGCAGCTGGTGCAGAATGCGGTGGCTCGGTTCCTTATGGGGATGAGTCGCCAGGAGCACATAACACCCGTGCTCCGAAATCTGCACTGATTGCCTATTGTCTTCCTGGCACAATTCAAGGTGCTTTTTTTTGACCTTTAAAGCACTAAATGGCTTGGGACCCACTTAGCTGGCAGATCACCTGGCCTACCATGTCCCATTGCAGCCTCTGCGGTTGGCTGGCGATGCCCACTTGCAGGTACCAATTTTAACTTGGCCTCCATGATGAGAAGAGCAATCTTGGCCCCCACACTGCGGTTGTGGAACTCCCTTCCCCGGGAGGTATGTTTATCCTTGGGTTTGAGCACCTTTAGGAGGCAGTGTAAAACTACCTTGTTTGCAAGGGCATAGCAGGGGAGTTTGCAGGGTAGCGGCGGAGTTATGAGGTAAAGGGGTGAATCAGGGGGCAAGAGGGTTGGGTTGGGGGATGGTTTGGGGGTTTTTTTGTATTTGTTTATGTGTATTTATATAATATATTTACTGTTGTAAGCTGCCCTGAGCTGCCATTGAAGGGAAGGGTGGGGTAGGAAATTTTAAATAAATAAATATTAAGAACCTGAATCTGTACCATGGAGTCCTTGAATGTTTTCAATAGAATTTGCACAGGATCACACCTTAGATATCATGGATCAGCCAAATAAGATTTTTCTCTAATCAAAGAATATTTGAGAAGTCTAAGAAAGACAGTGGTTTTTTTTTTTTGGGGGGGGGTCGCTTTTCTGCAGCAGGTATCAGTTATTTCGTTTACTACAGTCAATTCAAGCTGGTATTGTCCTCATTAATTTGACAGAAGGGCATGAACAGCTTGATTTGTCACGGCTTGCTAGATTTCCACAAGAATCCTCAGGAATTTAATTCAGTAATAATGGGAAGTGTGGCTGCTGACTGCTCCCAGAATACATTTTGAAATTTGTGTCAAACAAGTTCTGAAACAAAACCAGTTGCTTGCTCAATTTAGAGCCACACTCCAGAATGAGAAGTGGTGGAGACTTGAGAAAACAACTTAAAACTAAATTAAAAACGTTAGATGACTGAAGGAGTGCTGGGGTTTTTGGAAGAGAACAGGAAATTAAATTTTCTCAGAGTCTACAGATGGTATTGCAACCTCGAGATATTTCTCTGCAGAGCTAATGAAAATTCAGACACTAGGTGCAGACAGACAAGACAGGCAGGGGAAACTACCGAGCCTTGAGTAGCCTTACCCCTCCCTGGGCCACATGATGCAGTTCATTGTGTGGCCAACACCCACCAGATGTTCCCCCTTCCTTGTGGCAGGGCGAACAGCTGCCTGCTATGCAATGCGTCCTCATAAAAATTCTGAGGACACGTTGCAGAACACTTTAACTCCTATGGGGTAAGGCTGTGCAGGGTGGGGCAATTCAAACGGCTGGGCTCCTTCTGCCAGGTGCATGGTGACCTGCATGGTGGGGTTGTGAGCTGTGGACGCTAGCACCTATTGCACATGGCCATGCACAGGGTAGGGAGGCAGGATAGGGCCAAGCACCTGCTTTTGTAGCTGGCGCTGCAGTCTGTTCCAGCTGTGGTGGTGGCTCCAAGAGGAGCTGGCCCACCTGGCTTCTCCGCAACCATCTGGCTGGCTCCCCATGCTGGTCCTGCAGTGTGGCAGCAGCAATTGCCCACCATGAGGCCATGCAGGGATCCAGCTACTGCTGCTCACCCTTTATAGTACAAAGAATTCAAAGATCAGTTCAAAATGCCAATAGAAAGATGCCCCCTCCTACCACAGCTTAGTAAGAAGATACCAATTTGTACATGAAATAAACCAAGAATATAAACAGCAGTCAGCTTTCACATTTAAACTTAGCAGGCAGACAAGCACAGGTATGAACTTATGCAAGACTTAGTGAAGCATGACAGAATCATCTTAGAATATTGTTGCATCTTTTGCCTTTTATGCAGTGCCTGCGCGGTGCAGATTAAATTGGCAACTCCTTCCATGTGTTCGGAGCATTTATTACCTTTTTCTTTGACCTTTGTGACTTTCTGGAAATGTTCTTCACCTTTTTATGAAGATGATATAAGACCTTAAAAAGAAAGAAGAAGAATGTTTTATTTCACAGTATGAGAAGGAATAACAGATTTTTTTTAACATACTGTGCTTTGCACATTTGGCTCTAAAGTTTTCACTTGTGGAAAATACCTAAGAGAATGAAAATAATTGGTTTGTCACGGCTTGCTAGATTTCAACAAGAATCCTCAGGATTTTAATTAGATAATAATGGAACATGTGGCTGCTGGCTGTCCCCAGGATACATTTTGAAATTTGTGTTCTTTTTATCCTTTAATTTTTTTTAAAAAAAGCTAGTTTCCCAAGAAAATGAACAAATTGGCAGCGTTGCTCCACCATACATTAGAGATTAAACACAAAGTGTGGTGAAGTCAAGTTTAGATTGCAACAACAATATATTCAAATCTCATCACAGTGCAGTGTTGTTGCCTTATCCCTATGTAGGCCCATTTTGCACGGACGCGCCCCCTCTCGTCCACGTGTGCAGGTGGGTGGGCGGTGGGGGGAGGGCATCCATGCGACAGCCATGGCAGGTGGGGGGTGCATGCATGCTTTTGTGTTCCACCTGTCTCCACCCATCGGCCATGCACGGAGCAACAGGTACCAATGGCAGATGCTCCGTGCATGGAGATGGGTGGAGGTGGGTGGGTGTCCGTTTAACAGGCCTCCCATGCACCCCTCCCACCCCACTGTGGCCTCCACCCATCGCCCCCCCCCACACCACCAGCCCATTTGAAAAGGGCCATAGTTTCACTGGGTAAAAATAGATGTGCAGATGGCCTGGGGCAGGAAACTGCAGCCAACATAGGTCAGGACAGGGAAGGGCACCGAAAAAACCATCCCCGAGTTGGAGAGCTGTCTCACCGCCTGCATGGCCTGGATAGGAAGAGGAACTAAGCAACCATGCAGGCATCTGGCCCCACCCCTGTCCTGCTCCCAGCGTCCTATCCCCTGTCATGTCAGACAGTCATGACACTCGGCTGTGCAGCCCCCACTCTGAGGCAGGGTATGGTGGGGCTGAACACATGTGGTAGCCTGCATTGGCCTATGTGGGTGGTCCTTAACACGGGCTGTGTCCTGGTGATTTTCCGAGGAGCAGCCCAGGCTAGCCCACTACCCACTCCGATGCAGTCCCGGGCTAACATCTGGCGATGTGGAAACAGAACTGTCAGTGGGTCCTGGGCCAAGGCGAGTCACATTCACGTCTGTTCTTACCCAGGGTCAGCAAGTACACAACACTTGCTGCACACCAACTGTTTACTGCCTAGTTAAAAGGGGTCATTCTTATTTATTTATTTATTTTATTATAATCTTGATGTCAAACTGTTGTTGGCAGATGCTGGAGGTACAGGAAAAGTACCATTAGGATGAGAATTTCCATCCAGTGCTCTAGCAAAATTTAGATTAACCTTTGAAAACATGATTACGGCAATGTTGTAACCAGGCAATTAGTCATTAGAGCTAGGAGACTAACCTACCTAAATCAATTAATTAAAATAAAATCCATCCATTAAATGTAGCTCACATGCCATTTGCCAACACACTCCCCCAAAGCAATGAGCTGGAAGGAAATGGACACCAATTTAAACTGCCATGGAAGGTATTAAGCACTTTACTGCAAGACATTTTACACCAGCAGGGTTTTTGTTTGTTTGGTTTTGCTGTTTTGGTAGTTTTCCCACCTGAGGACTGTGGCTAGATGTTTTGGTATCAATAACTTTCCTATCATTTAAGTCTTCCTACCATGAGATTTAGAATTTATCACTCAAGATCTCTCAAAAGTTTTAAAAAACAATAATTCCTGCATTTGACAGTATTTTATGTAGTTCCCCCTGCACCTGAGTCTTACTGACCAACAAGAGAAGAAACATTTTGAGAAGTTGAAAATGATGGTAAACACAATGACTCCAACCGATTTAGAACATGCTTTTACTCAAATTTGAACCTACTGGATCTTGTGCCTCTGTCCATTTAAACACCAAGGCTTCATTCCACAAACCACCTACTCCGGACCAGTCTCCTTGAAGCCTTCCAGGACTGAATGGGTAAGTGGTTTCATGGATCATGGCCCAAGTAATGACAAATAGTAGCACTGTATCAGTTACAGCATCAGCTATGTCAATTGTTTTTTCCATGGACTTAAATATTTTTAAAGTTATCAGGGCAGAGAGAGATGGGGAACTGTAGAATTCCCATCCCTCACCAAACAGCTTTCTCTCCCTACTTCCCAACAGGCTAAATGTCCTGACTGATTTTTTAATATTATTATTAATTATTTGTATTATTATTATGCTACTGAGAAAACAGCACAGTAGAGAAGAGGGAGGAAGGTGGGCATGAAGTGTTCCCATCAATCTTGGAGTAGGAATAAATTGCGTTGGGGTTTTGTTCCCACCAATTCTAGGATTTTCAAGGATTTTTAAAGCCCAGAGACTAGTGGCACTTAGATATTTCCTCATGCTCAGTCCTAGGGAGGGTGCATGGGTGTGGTAGGAGATGGGTCTCTATCAGCCCTTGGAAAGGAATAATTGAAGAATGGGAGAAATTTGAACAACTGGTACCAAGCTTCTATTTCTCACCCTGGCTTGAAACTGGTGCTCACCAGACTCTGGGGGAAAGAAGTATTGGAGAGTTGGAGTTGTCTTATCAGTCCTGGGCAAAGACTATGGGTGATTTCAGACATGATGGGGCGGCATTCGCCCCGTCACGGAATCACCCTATTGATTCCCCATCGGGATCAATACCGGCACGTCAACAGACGGGGAATCTGGGCAGGGGGCGGGGCTGCGCAGTGCTATGTGCGGCCGCACAGCCACGCCCCCCCATGCTCCCCCAGCAGCCCGCCCTCCCGAAGATGGATGGGCGCAGCGGCCAATGCGGCCGCAGCACCTGCCCACCCCCCGGGAGATTGACCACGGCCTGGAATCAGCAGCGAGCACAGCCGCCGATTCCGGGCCTTGGTCAGGGAACAGACGTGACGTTGACATGCTCAACCACGGTGAATTCCACCATGGTTGAGCATGTTAACATCACGTCTGTTGGGGGAGAAAAGTGATTCCTGCTGGGTGTTCACCCCTGGCGGGAATCACTTTGACCACACTTTCGGAGATGGTCCCCAGACCATCCTCGAAAGCGTGGTTATTTTGATTCCCACCAGTGGTTCACTGTGGTGAACATCTGGTGGGATTCAAACAGACGTTACGGGACCATTTGCTCCCACGTTACGGGACCATTCCCCCCCCACTGCCGATTGACTGTGGTTGAGCGTGGTTTCGTAACGTCTGAAAATACCCTATGTGGAGGATTGGTTCCATTAGTTCTAGGGTTCACTGATCTTGAGCTCTATGGGAGAGAATGAGGGAAGATAGGGAGAATAATTTTAGAACCTGTATTTGGATTTCATCCCCCAACCCTTCTTTTTCCCTTCACCCACCTTGGCATAGCAGCAGGTGATGAGTACCAGAGGCAGCAAGTACCCCACCACCAGGATGGTAACCTTGTACATCTGTTTGGCAGAAGAGCCATCAGCCCAGTGCTCCCAGCAGAAAGAACTGTTGGGTGCCTGCTGGTGTCCACTCATGAGAACCTGATGTTGGGCCACCGGAATGGCAATAAGCAGCGACAGAAGCCAGATGACGCCAACCCCCAGGGTAGCATTGCGCTTGCTGCGAATGCAGGGCGAGTGCTTGGCATGCACCACGGCAATGTACCTGTCCACAGACATGGCCACCAGAGTGAAGATGCTGACCAGCATGGTGGCCATAGCCAAATAGTGCACCCACTTGCAGAAGAAGGCACCAAAGACCCACTCGGGCAGGGAGTAGATGGTGGCCTGGAAGGGCACACAGAAGAGCAGGAAGGAGAAGTCTGCAATGCTCAGGTTGAGGATGAAGATGTTAGTGGCACTGCGTGAAGGACGTCCTCCTGGGCGGATTTGCCCAAGCACCACCAGCACCAGCGTGTTCCCCACCATGCCCAGCAAGAAGATCAGCCCAAAGAGCACAGGCACGATCACCACCTCTGGGCCACCCCCAGACACACCTGGCCAGCAAGACAGGGAGCCAGTCTGGTTGGTCCCGAGGTCACACTCGCTGCTAGTGTTGGCATCCAGAGCAAACACAGCTTCCTCCATGGCCCTGGGCTGCCTGACAGTGTGGTTGGGTCTCTTCAGAGGCCGATCCAGCGCTCCTTGAGCTCCCCAAAAGGGGTCAGTGAGGGTTCCTCCTATACTCTGCAGGGTTACTTAGGGGGATGTATCCCAGTTCCTGTGCTCCCTGTCCTCAGGCACCTTCTCCAGAGTGGTCAGCTCAGGTTCCACCGCCGTGTCCTAGTAGCCGAGGGAGTAGGGGGCTCAGCAGCAGCCGGGGACTCGCGCAGCCTGTGCCGAAAGCGCTGTGGATGAGGGATGCTGCGCGTCTTCTCCGCCCGCTCTGTGGTCAGAGGGGAGGGGGCTCGGCTCTGGGGTGAGCTCCAAGCGAGCAGGCGTGTCTCTGCCCGGGAGTCAAGTCCTTCCGAAGAGCCCCTGAGACCCGGCAGCCGCGCACCTGGATGGGAAGCAACGGGCAGGACTGATTTGGAGGCGGGCGCAGCAGCAGTGGGGGCAGAGCGGGACGGTGCTCTGGGAAGCTGAGAGAAAGCCAGATCGAGCCTCCCAGACTGACCCTGAATACAGGAGTGGCTGCTGCTAGCGCCCCCAGAATCGAGCCCGCCATCCTGCTGCCTCCAAGCTCTCCAGCCTAAAGAGAGAATCCTGCGCTGGGCTTTCCCCTCCTTCAAGCGCACCCTAACCCCAGCACCGCAGGGGTGCAAAGCTCCCTCTGTCTAGCACATGAGATTGTCAAGTTGCAGCAGCTTGAGCGTGGAGTTGTTTAAACGAGACTGCAAAGTTTCCCCCCTTCCCCATGGAGTATCGGCGTGGCTGGGGTTCCTGCGTCCCAGAATAGCAGCCTCCTGCGGATGCAAGAGTCTCTCATCCCGCGGGGGTAACGCGTGCATGCAGATTACCCAGGGTTGTGTGGCCCCTTGTGTACTCACTCGCGGTAAATCTGCTTCAGGAGCGTAACGAAGCCCCATAGATAATTGTCCTTGCTAAATAACAGGCAATTAGGCAGCGAAATCTGGGCTAGGCTAGTAGGACCAAAACTGATTTGGATCTGAACTGGATGGAGGATCTAGGGCTTTGTCGCACGATTGAGCAGGGATACCCAGAAGAGAGAAAGCGAGAGAGCGCGCGCGCAACGTGTGAATAAAGCAAGTGAACGGTCTCCCCTGCCCCCCTTCCCTCTCGAGTCTCAGTGCTGAAATCTTGAGGTTTGGGGTAACACCAATAGGAGTTTTGCCACTGGCTTTAATGGGTGGAGAACTGTGCCGAAAGAGTGCCGGCAGAGTAGGGTCCCTTGTTTTCAGTCCTGCAACAAATAAGAGAGCCAGCTCATCTGTTAGGACTCTCCTTTGCTCCCACTGGAATCAACATTTCAGCATTCTCCATTTCAGTGGAAGCAGGATGAAGCCCCTTAGTTCCCTGACGATGGCTAACTGCACCCAGTTAGAAACACAAAAAGGGTTTTCAGACAAGCGTCTCCCCACCCAGTACACACCGTGCTTGTGTGAAAACCCCACTGGAAACCAATGGTTAGCCAGTGACTACTGGGTGGGTAATGTGCTTGTCTGAAAACACCCAAAGCTGATGTAGCCTAGAGGATAAGGTATTGGACTTGAACCTGGGAGGCCAGGCTCCAAATTTCCAACTTGTCCATGAACTTTTGCCTAAGATTAGTACCCAGTAATAGTATCTCTCATCCTCATTTTCCGCTCTACAAAATGGGAATAATAATGACCTGCCCCACAGGGGTATTGGGTGTACTAGATAATGATAATAAATCATTTTGAGCATTGATAAGGTTGTATACATGATTAATAATACAGCAGGAAAAGATGCTGCTGCGCTGCTGAGAGGAAAAAATATATACACCTGAACTCAGTGGCAACAGGACTCAGCCCTATGCTGAGGAAGTCCAGCAGGAGGCTGAAAGGCTGGGATATTAATATATACACTATATTATATATATAATCATGTCTATTAATATAGACACTGTAGCTTTGGGGAGCTGTGTATTTTGTATTATAATAAACACACTTGATGGGGAGACTGATGCTGACAATGTATTTGGGCTGGATTCTGAAATGGCTGGTGGCCAGAGTGTGTTTAGTGAACCACGCTGTTTAGAGGGGCCCATATACACACAATATCCTAACTGCAGCCGCATCACTATGTCCCCTCTCCATTCTAATGTGAGGTCTTTGTTGAGGTGTCATTTTGAGTGGACACCGGGCAGTACTGTCTAAGATGAGGGTTCTCAACCTGTTTATGGGTGACACCCACCAAAACATTTAAAAATTTAAAAAAATTGGTACTAAAAAATAATAATAATCCAGGACCAGGAGTGGCCAGGCGGCAACAAAAAGAGGGAAGGAGAGGGGAGAGGAGGAGCTTGGCAACAGCAAGGAGCCAGCATGAAGTGACTAAAAGCAACAGGAGGTGGAAGCGGTTGGAAGCCACATTCCTTCTCTCCCTATCCTACCCCCAGCTCTCAGCAGCAAAGGCTGCCAGAACAAGCAGCAGGAGGGGATGTAACGGGACATGATGCAGGTACACCAGGGCTTGTGGGTACCCACCCAACTACTCAAGGCCTTGTCCCCAGGTTACCCCAGGATCCACTTGAAACCCACCTGGGGCCTTTCAGTGGCTCACGACACACTGCTTGAGAATCACTGGTCTAAGAGTCTCATATTTTGTTATTTGAAATTACTGCTTTAAGTGTTTCCTTGCCTAACTGATACCCGGTTTCTGTTTTCTCTCTAAATCTGTTCAGCAAAAGGTATTAGTATTGAATTCACGATGGCATGAGAAATTAGGCAAGTAAAAATGAATCAGTGCATCTTCTTCATCTAGGAACTTCAACATAGCATTATCGTAATTACCATCAAGTCCATTGGGTGCCGTCCCACTGAGCAACCAGTGGCCTGGGTTGCTAGATCACATTTTACTTAGTTCTGGATAACCAATTGTAAAATACTTACCGCTGCGTAGCACCCTTTCAACTTGAGTTTCCAAAGTGCCTTGAAAACATTTCTCAGCCCCAGACCATTCAGCTGACAGTGTAGTCATTAAAAAGGTACAAAGGGTAAGAAACCTGTCTGTTGCCACAGGCAATAGTAACAGACACTGGATTATAGCAATAGTAAAGGCATCAACTGGGCAGCCAGTCTCTGCTTGTATGTCTCTGTCAGGCCTGCTATGGATTTGATGCCTGTCTTTAGTGGATGCAGGCTCTCCCAATTAGTCACACTAGTATAATGGTAATTAGGGCTACTTTAGTGGTCTTCTTACAGACCCCACATATACACAGTCCTGTCACTGGCTTCCATACATCTGGAAGTAATCCCTTCACCAGTCTGACTCTGCACCTAAATGTCATCTTGGGGCCTTATCAACACCCTAAAGAGCTCACTGCCTATGGCACTCCTGGGCCCATCCCCTGAATCAGTAGACACAGATAGCCAGGCTTGTTGCTCTTTACAGCCCTCAAAGGGGGCAGAGCAATGGTGATGGGCAGGTCAGCCTTAAAGGGCCAATGCATGCTCCATCACAGGGTCCTATTGTGCTTTTTTCTACAAGTTAAAGCTGTTCTTTTCTGGCAGAAGACCTGGAAAATAGCATGATCAACACTACTTGTACTGCCCTCTCCTAGAGGTTGTTCCCTGAGCTGGTACATTGATAAGGCCTTCATTTCCAGTTTTTATTTTGCCTGTGAATTTATAAACGTATATTACAACAACAACAAAATGTGTGAAAATTGGTGCAAAAAATGACTCAGTTTTTCTGGTAAATATCAGTTTATTTTGGTGGAGAGAAGGACAGCAAAAGAAAAGTATTAGTAGATAATGCTTTGATAAACAGAATATAATGTGGTTTACTGTAGAACTGAAACAGAACTCAAAACACTGTATGCACCTCCGAGTTTAAGAAAACAATATATCTCGAATCCCCCAATAAAAACGTTTCCTTTGAAAAAACAATTTACAGTTGTGACTTAAAACTAGGGTTTTCCGAGGGTGTGTTTGCGAGTATTTTTGGAGGGTTTGATGAGCGGTCCAAAGTGTTTGGGCCACCCCTTGGACTCTTGGAGAATACTCGTGAGTTTCCAAGGTCGGGGATGGCTAAGGGGGGTTCAAGGGTGAGGTAAGGGAGAGAGGGGGCTAAGCAGGGGGATCGGAGTGGGTTACTTACCTTCCAAAGGGAACCCGCGCAATGTGTGGCCTCTTCCCGGCTTGTAAATTTGAAAAGTGTAAAAAAAACCACAAGCTCACTGACCAGGCCCTTGGGCCTGAATGGCTTTCTGAGCATGCTTGGCCCCTTTCAAAGATGGAGCTGGCATGCTGACTCTGCCCTTTCTGAGCATGCTCAGTTGTTGGGTTTTTTTAAACTTTCAAATTTACAAGCCAGGAAGAGGCCACTCATCGCGCAGGACCCCCTCCAGAAGGTAAGTAACCTGACACCCCTTGGCTAGGTCCCTGCTCTCCCTTAAGAACCCCACTGCTGGCCCTCAGCTAGGCCTCCCACTATGGCTTCCACCCCCTTCCCTGGCCCCCACTGGCTTTTCCTTCCATGGCCAGCAGGGTCCAGAGAAGGGGGAGCAGGGGCCTAGTGCTGCCTCTGGCCCCTTTCCCTGCACTTGGCCAAGGTTTGCCGAGTTCCAAAGTTCCGGGGCCCTTCCTTGGAACTTTCGAACTTGGGAAATAGAGGCTGAATGCACCAGTCCTAGGTGTTTCTAGAGGAAAACAGAACTGGGTTTCAGTACTACTTAAAACCATTCACTTATAAACATTTACATTGAATAACTGGGGAAATTATTTTACTATGTATTGTATTTTCCTAATAAATGTGTACTAAATGTACTAATACGTACTAAGTGATACAAAATGTAGGTGAAAATTGGTAAAAAAAACCCACCTGAATAATAGTTTTTGTAAAACCCAGGATCCCCCTCCCCCACAGTAAAAATCAGTTTAACCTGAAAACGAAGGGGCTTATGCATTGGATAGAAATTATTTTCCCACAGGAGAGAGTCCAATATTGGTACCAATTCATTCTAGAGCCCTGCAGACTGAACTGAGCCAACAGGACCTGAATGGTCCCACTGGGCTCGGTTTGGAAGCCTTCCTGGTCCAAGCCCCTCGTACTCAGTTTGGGTTCCCTTCGGTCGGAAGGTCCACCTCCAGATCCATGTGATATCACAGTGCTCTGCAAGGACATGGCTGTGTCAGGAAAGGGGCAGGGGAACTGCGGGGGTCCTCAAGACACAAGTCCCTGCATAGTTTTACTGTCTGCACTTGTCTGGCTCTGACTTTATTGCACTCCATGGTCCTTGCTACTTCCTGTTTGTGCATTGCAACACACTGCAAACCTGGACAAGCCTCCCTCTCTGAACACTGCATGAAGGAACTTCTCCAAGGCCTTGACCTTGTGGGAAGTAAGACAATAGAAACACAGGGCAATGAGCAGTTGTGTAAATGCATTGCTACTGGATCAGACATAGGCAGATTAGACTGCTGCTACTAGTACTTATTTCTATAGTGCTACTAGGCATACACAGTGCTTTACAGTCACAGATTTTCAGAGACATGTCCCTTCCCAGTACAATCTAAGATGGACAAGGAAGAGGGGAACACACATTCTCATTTTACAGACAGGGAACTGAGGCTGAGAGGTTATGACTTGCCCAAGGCCACCCAGTGAGTTCATTGGCTAAGATGAGATTTGAAACCTGGTCTCCCAGGCACAACTCCAGCACCTTACCCCCTACACCACACTGGCTATATGAAAGGGCCCTTCTCTTTCATCTTGGTGACAGGATTGCATCCTTCAAGTTCTAAATCTTAAGAGTAAAACTTGATGCAAATGAACCTATTCACTTAATAAGAAGCCTAATGAAATTGTGGACTCATATCTGTTAGCAACACCAGTGGCATTGCTTGTAATCTTAGTATTAGTATTGTTAAACTGATGTCTGACTTTCCAGCTATATGGAGATTAACCAAAACAAAAAACTTAACAGTTTAAAAAAACCTTAAATGCACAAGAGTTTTCTTAAAATACACAAAAAAACCCAAATTCAGTACAATTATAATTAAAAAAAACCTTCCACTCCATATATTGCAACAAAACATAAATGCCAAAAACATAGAAATTATGGGGCTCTGTAAAGTAAGTGTCAGGTGACTGGAAGTGGGTGGGTCACATGACCTTGGTTGGGGCTTAAGAGCAGGAGCCCAAGCCTAGCCAGTCAGTCAGTCGGAGCTTGGAAAGAGCAGGGTGAAGAGCTCCTGAGCTCAGAGCCACCCTGTAGGGGAGGGTGATGGAACCCTGACCCCACTCATGGAATTCCTAATTCAGGAAGGCCCTGAAGGGCATTACCTGAGGCAGTGTCGCAGGGAAGTGGATGAGGTGGCCACAATGCTAGGGCCTTAGTTATCCCAGGGCAGGTAAAATGCCTGGGAACCCTGAGGCAAGGGTGGGGCAAGTAACCCCTTGAGCTTAGAGACAGGGCAAGGGGAGGGCCTGAGATGAGGAGACCAACTGAGCCAGCAACCTCATTCTAAATCCAGGGCTACTAGTCAGATACGTGGGGCCCACACTTTTTAGAGTTTTAAAGTCAAAACCAGCACCTTGATTTGTGCCCAGAAATCTATAGGGAGCCAGTGCAGACTTCTGAGCACCAGTGTAATGTGCTTCCGGCGACTCGTCCCCAAAAGGAGCCAAGCTGCTGCATTCTACAGTAGCTGCAGCTTCCAAACAGTCATCAAGGGCAGCAGCCCCACACAGAGTGCATTGCAGTAATCTATCCTCGCGGTGATGAAATCATGGATGACAGTGGCCAGATACAAGTCCAAAAGAAAAGGCTGAAGCCTCGACACCAGATGGAGTTGGTGAAAAGCGCTCCTGGCCACCACCTGAAGATCCAGGTGCAGCAAGGGGTCCAGAAGCACTCCAAAACTGTGGACCTGAGCAACCTGAGGGGTCGGACTCCATCAATAACAGGAGTCTCAATTCCCTTCAAGTCATTAAGTCAGCTAACCATCTCACTTCCTTCTTGTCAGGATTCAACATCAGTCAGCTCACCCTCAAGCAGTTCCCGACAGCAGCCAGGAATTTGGTAAGCACTGAGACTATGGGACCTGGGTCAGATGAAAAAGAGAGGTAGACCTGAGTGTCATCGGCATATTAGGGTCCCTAGACTGTAAGAGTCCTCAAGTGTCATCTAGTCCAACCCCCCACACCACTTCAGGACCTGCCACGCCCCAACCGTCCACACAGAGAAATCCCACCAAAAGCTACAAGTAGAGACTGGGACGAACCAGAGCACAATGATTTATTTATTTATTTTATTTCCATATACCTATATCCTGCACCCTCCTGCTCACAATGGCAGCTCAGGGTGGCTCACAACACAAATATCAATAAAGTAAACAATTATAAAATTAAAACTCATTAAAACTCATAAAATCAATAAAATACTCTAAAACACTTTAAAGGGGAGAACTAAACCCCTCCCTCCCTTTCCCCAACCCAATCCCCCTCCCAGTTTCCCTCCACAAAGGCCTGGAAGAACAGCCAGGTCTTCCATTGTATTCGGAAAGAAGGGAGGTCTGGGGCTAGGTGGGCCTCCATCAGGAGGGAATTCCACAGCCTAGGAGCTGCCACCAAGAACGCCACCCAGGAAACCCAGGGGACTTCGAGTTGGGCATCCCCAGCTGACCACAGGGGCCGCACCAGGGTCCGAGGCACGAGGCAGTTCTGCAGGTATGCAGGGCCCAGGCCATTTAGGGCTTTATAGGTCAACACCAACACCTTGAATAGGGCCCGGAAGACAATAGGCAGCCAGTGCAGAGAGCGAAGCACTGGCCCTTCCCCATAAGGAGACAAACCACCGCATTCTGCACCAGCTGCAGCTTACGGACCGTCACCAAGGGTAGCCCAACGTAGAGTGCATTGCAGTAGTCCAGTCTAGAGGGGATGAAACCATGGATGATGGTGGCCAGATCAGAGTCTGAAACATACGGTTGCAGCCATCGCACCAGATGTAACTAGCGAAAGGCGCTCCTCGCCACTGCCTCCACCTGAGAATGCAGGAGGAGCTGTGAGTTGAGGAGCACCCCCAAACTACGAACCTGGGTGGCTATGGGAGGGCAGACCCCATCAATGACAGGGGTCACGACTCCCCCAGCCCTCCCCACCAACATCACCTCCATCTTGTCGGGATTCAGCTTCAGACAATTCATCCTCATCCAATCTCCCACAGCTGCCAGGTAAGCATGGAGACTGCTGGGTCTGGGTCTGCTAAAAAAGAGAGGTAGAACTGTGTATCGGCAGCATACTGATGACATTGTGTCATGTATTTCCTATTATAAGCATATATTTTTTGGCCATCTGTGTTCCTAATGTATTGATTTTGGGTTTCAAGATGTTAACTTTCTGTTTCAAATGTATTGAACTTCATTGATTTTTAAAATAAGCTTATGTGTCTCCTTGGTTCAGGCTTGGGGCTTTCTCAGCTGCATTCCAATGAACTTTTTTTTAAAAAAACTTCTCAGTGAACTTTTCACCGTATCCAAGGAAACAGAAACAAATGGCAAAAGTGAGAGGCCACACCAAGGGCCTTATCAGTCTATGTGTCTAAGGCCTTATCAGTCTATGTGTCTAAATGACAAATGATACCAGCCTTAAAACATCTCCAAACTGAGAAGTTTTTAAGTTAGTCTTTTCTAGCTAACATATCTGTTTCCACTAATTAGTTAAAAACCTTGAAGCTATGGTCAGTCTCTCTGTAATCTGACAATTATTTTTGATTGAAATATAACGTTTTTGTTCAGACCTTGAAGGAAATTTGAGTCTCTCAGAATTAAGAGAGCCAATTAGAATGCTGTGTATTTCCATGGTAACTGACGTCAGTTCTCAGGAATGTCAGCTTCTGGCAAGCAAGTCTTAAGAAAGGAGACACGATCTTGCTTTTTCAGATTGAAATTCCACACACTATGTTGGAGTTTCTCTCTCACCACCATCTTGGCAGAAAAAGGGAAGAACTGGGAAGAATGTAATGTATTATTCTTGATATCTTTGAGCCAATGAATTGAGCATATGTTAAGCTTTTAGAAGCTTTATTCTTAAAATAGAAATGTTTTAAGATCATGTAACTTTGATTGGCTATCAATACTATTCTATGTAAGCTGCTGATATTTTCTATTTAAATTTAAGTAAATTATGCTTATTTTTTATAATATTCTGAGTCTCATGTTCCATTTATTTATAAATATATTGTCATTTTACAATACTTGCTTTGCTAGCATGGCATCAAAGTAAAGTGCAAACTCATTTTATACAACTTGGAGCAGAGGGCCCAATCCAGTGAGACTAGATCTGCTGGGCTATATAGCCTTCTTTCTCTTTGTAAAAAAGAGACCATGCAACGTGACAATTGGCACCCATACGTGAGGCTTGAGACATATGAATATAATTAAGTACACGTGAGTGTTCACCAAACTGTCAGCTACTTTTATCCTCTTGATAAATTCAAGTTTGTTGAGCTCAACTAAAGAAAAGGATTTGTGTGCATTCTTGTGATGGCTATCCATTTGAATCAAGTGCCTTATGCACTATGGCTTGCTAGTTTGCAAAATGTGACCATCAGAGATGGAGAAAACTATTGCATGCACATTAGAAATGGAGAATGGTGTTAGGGTAGGGGAGGAAAGGATTACAAAACCTAGAGGGAAGGACCCAATTACCCCCCAATTTACCAAAACCAAGAACCCTTCACACTCGCCCCACTCGCTCGGGCTATGTGCTCTTGCGAAGGAAAAACAACCCCTCAGGTTCACGTTTGGCCCTAGTGTCTTCCGAGGAAGGCAGACCTTATCATCACTGGGGTGGGAATAGCAAGGCCCAGAGCTCAGCCCCCACTCATGCACTCTGCACCCGAGGCCCACCGCTACCTTAATTCCCACACCCCCAAACATTCTAAAGGAGTGCCCTGGGGAAGGAAACAGGGGGGTGTTCATAGGAGTGAGGAAGACCAGGGGAAGTTGTTCCCAGGACAATAAGGTGGGGAAGGGGGAGGGGAAGGCCACACACACAAGGAAATGCAATAATATACACAGGGGAGGGCAGAAGGGAAGGTGATACACTCTCACTTCAGTCACACACTATCAGTCACTAAGATTCACACTCTATTCACTTACCACATCCAACTCAGTCACTCCGCCACTCTCACTCTCCATGCACCGCCAACACCCACTCTCCACGCTCTCTACACAAGTCCACAATACCACACTGTTCTCTTGTTGCAAGGGGCCAGTCTCTCAGCTACGCTGATCACCGGCACGGCTATGCTGACTGCTCCCTTCCTTTATTGCCCTTGGCTCCACCCCCTCATGTGCCCGGATGCACGCGGAGCGACGCACGGCGCCCACCGGCCCCACCTCCTTGCTCCGCTGCTCTATCAGGGGGCCCTGCCTGTGCGTGAGGATGCGTCGCTCCGCTCTAGTCCCTCCTCCGGAGTTCCCCTTCTCCCTGCTATGCAGCAAAGGTAACCTTTGTCGCTTTCCTCCCCCGTGATGCCCCCAAAACCCCCGACCCCAGTGGAACCTCACAAATGGGGAATAGGCTATAGATTTTTGATTGTCCTTTTTGAAGCAAATGATGCAGGTGTAATAACTACTATGAGACTAAGAGATGTAGCTTTTTATCCATTGACAATGCCTGTGTTGCCAATCAATAGGCAAGATTTGAACCTGATGACAGGGAGAATTGTTGAAATTA
>QEPC01006915.1:145718-158095 GCA_003113815.1 Sphenodon punctatus | reverse complement strand
AAAGCCGGCACTCCGGGAATCCGCGTCGGAGGGGGCAGGATCGCCTGCCCCCTCCGACGCGGATTAAAAAGCAGCCCAGGCATATAGACGAGCGGCAAGAAAGGCGGCTGATCAAAGGATCAGCCGCCTTTTTTGTCTCGTCTATAAACGCCCTAAGTGTTACAGTGGTAAACAGGATTTGAACTTCACCTATCCTGTATTGTGGTGTGATCAGTGGGACCTGAGCCATGCATTAACAGTTATGCTTAAACACAGCTGTTGCTAGCATGATTCTGCTACATGCACTATTCTTCCATTCAAAAGCACGTTTGTTTACTTGTTTGCTTTGGAGGCCATATAATTAATTATAGATTACCTATGTGTTAGTTCAGGGCATGTTTTTGTTTTTTGCCCTCTCTAGCTTACATTAGTAAATGAGTTAAACAGTGCTGCACAGATGCTTTGCCAAATCACATGAGAACATAGTTTGGCAACAACTGACAGACATAAAATACAGTTGTTTGCATAACGTAGTTGGGTTTGGGGGAGGGGAGAATCTTCTCACTGACAATCAAGTTAGAATCCCGCTTCTGACTTTGATGGTCTAACATGGTTCTTAGCCAGACCCCTACTTTTATTCCAGGTACTTTTCCAATACAAAATCTAACATGATTAAAACAACAATCTCTTACCACAGTTAAAGCCCTGTCCAGTCTTCCAGTGTAGGTGGGAGCAAATTGTGTTGTTAAAGTGGGATGCTTAATTAATTTCTAGTGAAGGTGGTTTCTTGGTCCTCAGTGAACCATTCATGTTTTGGATGAATTCCCCCACCCAAAGTGTTACATTGTTGTCCACAGCACAGGGTGTTTTAAAATGAGCACAGCTCAGGAGTGGGTCTGTGTCCGCTGAGTGGTATGGCCCTGGAGCACCCACGCACGTGGAGTGAGTGGGGAAGCGTTCTAACAGATGGCTTCCTGGGTGGCCAACATGACCATGCAGCTAGTCCCCACCCACTCCTGCAGGCACTGACCAGCCACCGAAGCAACTCATACAAGCAGCCATTACCCCTTTAAGAGCTCCCGATAGAGCTGGGGGCAGGATGAGGAGGTAGTGGGGCTGCTGAACTGTCTGCCACCATGGGTGGGCGCCCTGGTTCAAATGGGCCAGGGATGTGTGGGCGCCTATCCCCATGCACCATTTCCCCTTTTCCCACATGGCGCAATCCAGCTTTTCCTCCAGTGTACCATGATGGCCATGAATGGGTGCTATGGAACTCCCTTCCAGAGGAAGCTCGCCTGGCCCCTGGCCTATTAACATTTTGGCGAAACTGTAAGACCTGGCTGTTTGCCCAGGCCTTTGGGAGGGAGGGGTAGGGTGGGAGGTTTTAGTTCCCCCACCTGTCTGTTTTTGGTGGTTGTTGTTTAGCCCTGTTATTGCAAAATATTTATGATTGTTTTAAAATTGTTTTTATTGTATTTTATTATTGTTTTAATTGTTGGAAGTCGCCCCGAGCTGCATGGCAGGAGGGGCAGGATAGAAATGTGTAGAAATAAATAAATAAATAAATAAATATTTAGAGTTGCCACCTCTCAGGACCAGAGCTGGACTTAGAATTTGTGGGGGCCAGGTAAAGATAAAATGCAGATAAAATGCAGGGCCTCTGATGGACCCTTCCCCATGTCCCCACTCTCTTGGGGTCACCCCCATGGGGCCCTAGAGGTGGACGTGTTTGGGACCCAGATGAGACGGCCACTGCTGGACCTTGGAAGTAAAGAGAATACCGGGTCTCAGAGGAGTTGCCCTGGGTCACCGGTGGTACGGTCAGCCATGCTTGGGAGACTCTAGGTTTTAATCCAGAATCTCTGGGAGAAGTCCTGATTTGTCTGGGCCACCCAGCGATGCTCCCAGCAGTAACCCAAAGAAATTAGGGCTGTGTGGCAGGGGAGAGCTGCATCAGAAAGGGGGTGGACCATAGGGACTTTCCTGTCTCCTTTATCAGGCTCCTATGAAGTGTCACAATGGGACTGCAGCTCCACCTGGGTCAGGTTTAAGTGATCCAGCAGCCACCGTGGTCCACAGTCCACTCATGTACCTCCCCCTCCCCCACACCATAGAGTTGCAGGCAAATTGCCCAACCCTCTAGGCTGCTGCCCGCAACTCTATGGTGTTGTCTCGGGCAACCCCCAGCCAAGAGAGGAACTGCAGCAGTCATCCACCGAGCAGACAGACAGCAGTTCCTGCCTCTGGATGGTGCCCCAGGTTTGGGCTTCCTGCTCTGCTGGCGGTGCTCCTGGGTGTTCTGGAGCACTGCCGGCAGGGTTGTCCCTGCTCAGCCTGCACATTTGGGGGCTGCCTTTAAACGGACAGGCCACCCAGGGTGAGGCAGAGCAGAGGTGTGGGTGCTCCCTCCCCGAAGACACCCAGTGTGATAACTGTAATGCTAATTAATGCAGAATAGCATGCAAATGACCAAGTACCATGTAAAGGCTTGGCAAGTTATCCTGAGGTAACTGCTTCAAGTGACCAAGGCCTAAGAAGCCACTGAGAATTTCACACAAATCAGCAGATCGAAGCATAATCCAGTTCTGTCCCAGGGGCTGAAAACGAGTAGAACGAAAGCAGGCTGCCTAAAAGGAAAGGGGAATGTATAAGCAGAAACTTACTGGAATCTCCTACAGGCTGTGGAAGAGGAAGTGAGTCACTTGAGGGCATGTTGATTTTTGCCTTAATAAGTACAGAGACATCACTACCTTCCGGCTGCAATTAATATTAGCAGGCGAGACAGTTTTGTAATTCAGAGAAAGGAAAAGCATGGAATGTGTGTGTCTGGGACATAAGAGATGAGCTGGTTCATTAGCAATTGGCACATTTTATATAATTTTGGGACCAATTAAATAGAGAGCTAGTAGCAATAATCAGTGTAACTTTGCCTATGTATGTCCAGTTAAGTGCTCAGACTAAGCCCTTCTTGTTTGCTGCATGTAAAGAAACGGACCCATTTAATGAGTGGAAATCTTCTCTAAGAGGGAGCCTGAACCATATCTAATGGAGCTTATTTATAAAGCAATGTGATAATGGGAACTGCAAAACTAGATGTTTTTCTATTCCTGTCTCTCAGACAACTCTCTTGTTTGTGTTTCTGTTTATAGTCCAGGAGCTCAGTCCAAAAAGCCCTTGGCCCACCAGTAATGGCAGCCAGGGGCCCCTTGTAGTACTCCCTTAAGGGGAGACAAGGACAGGAAAACGGCTGCACAGGACCTGCTCCTGTAACAGAGATGGAGTAGTGTCAGCTAGAGAACAGGTACATATAATAGTGGATTAGTGTGGAGAAGTGGATCACACCATAGGTTAGTGTCAAAGGAGTGCAGATGCTAGTGGTAATGAAGGACAATGCTTAAAGTCCCAATCCAGGCTTATGGTAAATATGCACTCCAGGATCAGACCCTCAGCAGGTGAATAAGCAACCCGGCATTGGCCTAAAGTTGGTATACAGACTCTGTTGGGGCTATTGGGTGTATCAAGGCATGTCAATTAATTCCCTATTGCCACACAAGGGGGCCTACAGGGTATGAGGTGCGACCCCAGCTACACTCAGATGTGCTCCAAAGAGCACTTGCAAGCGCCGCCGGCAGGATGCAAATACAAAGGCTGTGCGCTTTGATGACATCTGAAAGGTGCCGAATGCATGACTGCAGCTTGTTGGCGCCAGGGACTTTTTAGGTCCTAAAAAGGTCAGATGCTTGTGCCCAAGCTACTTAAAGTACTGCCTGTGGGCCGGCAGGCCTAGGGGCACTGCCTGGGGGGCACTGCCCGACTCGTATGCATGTGAATTCACTTTAACGGCGCTTTTGGCNCTGGCCCCTGGCCTATTAACATTTTGGCGAAACTGTAAGACCTGGCTGTTTGCCCAGGCCTTTGGGAGGGAGGGGTAGGGTGGGAGGTTTTAGTTCCCCCACCTGTCTGTTTTTGGTGGTTGTTGTTTAGCCCTGTTATTGCAAAATATTTATGATTGTTTTAAAATTGTTTTTATTGTATTTTATTATTGTTTTAATTGTTGGAAGTCGCCCCGAGCTGCATGGCAGGAGGGGCAGGATAGAAATGTGTAGAAATAAATAAATAAATAAATAAATATTTAGAGTTGCCACCTCTCAGGACCAGAGCTGGACTTAGAATTTGTGGGGGCCAGGTAAAGATAAAATGCAGATAAAATGCAGGGCCTCTGATGGACCCTTCCCCATGTCCCCACTCTCTTGGGGTCACCCCCATGGGGCCCTAGAGGTGGACGTGTTTGGGACCCAGATGAGACGGCCACTGCTGGACCTTGGAAGTAAAGAGAATACCGGGTCTCAGAGGAGTTGCCCTGGGTCACCGGTGGTACGGTCAGCCATGCTTGGGAGACTCTAGGTTTTAATCCAGAATCTCTGGGAGAAGTCCTGATTTGTCTGGGCCACCCAGCGATGCTCCCAGCAGTAACCCAAAGAAATTAGGGCTGTGTGGCAGGGGAGAGCTGCATCAGAAAGGGGGTGGACCATAGGGACTTTCCTGTCTCCTTTATCAGGCTCCTATGAAGTGTCACAATGGGACTGCAGCTCCACCTGGGTCAGGTTTAAGTGATCCAGCAGCCACCGTGGTCCACAGTCCACTCATGTACCTCCCCCTCCCCCACACCATAGAGTTGCAGGCAAATTGCCCAACCCTCTAGGCTGCTGCCCGCAACTCTATGGTGTTGTCTCGGGCAACCCCCAGCCAAGAGAGGAACTGCAGCAGTCATCCACCGAGCAGACAGACAGCAGTTCCTGCCTCTGGATGGTGCCCCAGGTTTGGGCTTCCTGCTCTGCTGGCGGTGCTCCTGGGTGTTCTGGAGCACTGCCGGCAGGGTTGTCCCTGCTCAGCCTGCACATTTGGGGGCTGCCTTTAAACGGACAGGCCACCCAGGGTGAGGCAGAGCAGAGGTGTGGGTGCTCCCTCCCCGAAGACACCCAGTGTGATAACTGTAATGCTAATTAATGCAGAATAGCATGCAAATGACCAAGTACCATGTAAAGGCTTGGCAAGTTATCCTGAGGTAACTGCTTCAAGTGACCAAGGCCTAAGAAGCCACTGAGAATTTCACACAAATCAGCAGATCGAAGCATAATCCAGTTCTGTCCCAGGGGCTGAAAACGAGTAGAACGAAAGCAGGCTGCCTAAAAGGAAAGGGGAATGTATAAGCAGAAACTTACTGGAATCTCCTACAGGCTGTGGAAGAGAAAGTAAGTCACTTGAGGGCATGTTGATTTTTGCCTTAATAAGTACAGAGACATCACTACCTTCCGGCTGCAATTAATATTAGCAGGCGAGACAGTTTTGTAATTCAGAGAAAGGAAAAGCATGGAATGTGTGTGTCTGGGACATAAGAGATGAGCTGGTTCATTAGCAATTGGCACATTTTATATAATTTTGGGACCAATTAAATAGAGAGCTAGTAGCAATAATCAGTGTAACTTTGCCTATGTATGTCCAGTTAAGTGCTCAGACTAAGCCCTTCTTGTTTGCTGCATGTAAAGAAACGGACCCATTTAATGAGTGGAAATCTTCTCTAAGAGGGAGCCTGAACCATATCTAATGGAGCTTATTTATAAAGCAATGTGATAATGGGAACTGCAAAACTAGATGTTTTTCTATTCCTGTCTCTCAGACAACTCTCTTGTTTGTGTTTCTGTTTATAGTCCAGGAGCTCAGTCCAAAAAGCCCTTGGCCCACCAGTAATGGCAGCCAGGGGCCCCTTGTAGTACTCCCTTAAGGGGAGACAAGGACAGGAAAACGGCTGCACAGGACCTGCTCCTGTAACAGAGATGGAGTAGTGTCAGCTAGAGAACAGGTACATATAATAGTGGATTAGTGTGGAGAAGTGGATCACACCATAGGTTAGTGTCAAAGGAGTGCAGATGCTAGTGGTAATGAAGGACAATGCTTAAAGTCCCAATCCAGGCTTATGGTAAATATGCACTCCAGGATCAGACCCTCAGCAGGTGAATAAGCAACCGGGCATTGGCCTAAAGTTGGTATACAGACTCTGTTGGGGCTATTGGGTGTATCAAGGCATGTCAATTAATTCCCTATTGCCACACAAGGGGGCCTACAGGGTATGAGGTGCGACCCCAGCTACACTCAGATGTGCTCCAAAGAGCACTTGCAAGCGCCGCCGGCAGGATGCAAATACAAAGGCTGTGCGCTTTGATGACATCTGAAAGGTGCCGAATGCATGACTGCAGCTTGTTGGCGCCAGGGACTTTTTAGGTCCTAAAAAGGTCAGATGCTTGTGCCCAAGCTACTTAAAGTACTGCCTGTGGGCCGGCAGGCCTAGGGGCACTGCCTGGGGGGCACTGCCCGACTCGTATGCATGTGAATTCACTTTAACGGCGCTTTTGCCTTTCTTCAAAATGGAGGTTGTCTGTGCTCCCTGCACCCTCAATGAGAGTTTACAACTGGGTGTTTCCCACAATTCCAACTACAAGCATCCACAAGTAGAAAGCAAGTAATAAAGCGCATGCAGAGCACTAAATTCCAAATGGCCAAGCCACAATCCAGCACACAAGACACCCCAAAGGGCAGCGTATTAAGCACATTATGCCATGCAAAGAGACATTCTTCTAGATATAGAACCAGTTCATTTGTGCCCCCAATAATCAATTTGTGCTGCCCCCACCCCATAGCCATTGTCCCCCAATGCCCGCTCCAATCCCTCTCTTTGCATAATAGGTACCAGCAATGAATAAAGGGGTTTTTCAACTCCTGTGTTAGTCCAGTTTGTTAATGTCACATACCATGATCTTTAAAGCTAGATGGTTGACCCTGTAAGCCCCAGGAAAGAGTATAGGGGAACCCCCTTCTATTATAAGCCCCAGCAAAGACTATAGGGAAATACCCCTCAACCCCTCCCCTGCCAGCATAGATATTTGCCATAAGCCTGGATTGGGACTTAGCATTGTCCTTCATTACCACTCGTATCTGCACTCCTTTGAAGCTAACCTATGGTGTGATCCACTTCTCCACACTAATCCACTGTTATATGCACCTGTTCTCTGGCTGATGCTACTCCATCTCTATTACACCATGCATTACCATTTGCTGTATTACTGTTTTCTCATAATTCCTTTTCTATTTACTCCCTCCTCTCCCCCAGTGATAATATTCAGTTATGTGGTATTACAGTAAGCTGGTAATGGTAATTTGGTAAACTGGTTAACTTTTGTAGTATTATGTGGTAATTGGTCTGTAGGTTAACCTCTGCGATAACCAGTTCATTACCAAAGAATCACCAAACTAGCTGGAATACCGGATAGTACGTGAAGATAACGTTTTTACTATTCATTTCAGCTCCAGTCACAGGGTGCTTTAATGGATGTTCTCAGGATAAGGGAAGCGGAGAGTGCAGACCATGGATCTACGTGCTGTAGATCCATCCCCTATCCCTGAGTACATGCCCTCTTCTCTACTCCCTTCCTCAGAGATCACTCTCTTTCAGTGCTTGAGGGTAGGGACTGGATTCACAGGCCACATCCAATAATTGGAGAGGGGAGAAATAAAAATCAGTTGTGAGTCAGATTTGGCCCATTGGCCAGACTTTCCCCACTGCTGCTTTACACAGACTGTCATGGACCAAAGTTTGCATGAAAAACAAGCCTCTTTATTTCCTCTTTTACATCTTAATTATTTAAAATGTAGCTCACACAATAGTGGAGGGGAGAGAATGGTGATGCTTTAAGCTAACTTAACTCCACTGTGGTTGCTGGGCTCTTCTTGTAGATAATTATATCTAAAATAATTGCCCAGTAGCAATTAATTTTGGCTAATTGGAGCAAAAAAGGAGGATCCAAAGCAGTCTAAACAAAAGCAGAGAAGAGCAAGCTAATGAAGCATAAAGAAGCACTTAGCAGAGAATATTTGCAAGCCTTTCCTACCCTTCATATTTCATAACTTATAATTTCAAACAAAGAGGCTGATTTTAATTAATGCTTGTTTGGAATTTTTTCGGCTCTGCTCAGTTTCATGTATGCTGTATACGGTAAATGTCTCTAGCTTACTGCATCTGCTCTTTTAGGGTGTTAAACAATGATATGCTAGCCCCCTGGAGTCTGGGTTTGGTCCGTGCATCCCCCTCCCTCATGTTTAGCATGTAGAGCCTAATAAACGGGCAGTCCCTGCAGGTATTTCTTGTGTGTTCAGGCAGCCCCCACACAGAGGTTTAGCGTGACAAGACTAATACATGGGCAGGTATTGTTCCCTGCTGTGCTTCTCCCATCCCTCCCCCTTCTCAGTATCCCACCCCCTATAAGGACTCACAGCCTCAGCGAACCATGGGAAGAAGAAGCCACACTAGCTGTTTATTTCTTCTGGGCTATTATGACTTCAGGAGGCAGTCCGGCAACTGCTATCCCTGCCCACCCATGAAGTTTCATACCTGGGTTTATACCTCTGAGAACTTGGCAGCTAGAAATAACTTTTTTATATGCACAGAATGCTGAGTTTATTTAGCAAATTGCATACTTTATTGAGTGTGTATAGTGAAAATTAAAAGTGAATGTAAAAACTGAAATCAGGAGAATTCAGTCTTTGCATATTGTCACCCCATCCAGTTTCTTACATCCACAGCTCACATTGATGTACTGGCAAGTAGCAGCACACAGCTTTATTGGGCTCGCGCTCTACTTGGTTTTGGAAATCCCTCTTGGTTCACATAAAACTCCCAGTGAAACATATGCCTCTTGTACCCCTACTCTAGCATATTCTGCATTGCCATACAGTGAGGGTGGAAAACATCACTTCTCTGAGCATCCAAACCTCATAGAGGGCAACAAGCTTGGTTTACTGAATTTACAGTTGGTGTACTGGTGTATGTCACTTGTTTCCCCAAAGAGATTAATCTCTACCATCTGATTGAGGTACTCCTACTGGCCTCACGGGTATCTCCTCTCTCTCTCTCTCTCTCTCTGTCATCAGGGCAGTGGCATTTGGTGGGTTTCAAGGCTGGTAGGGCACAGGGCGGGGCCTGGCCAATGGTAGGCAGGGCTAGCAGTGCACATGCAAACACAAAGCAAGCAAAGCAAACCAACTTAAGCCAACAATATTACGTGAAGACTTTAGCACACCACAAAAGCATCAGCATGGAGTTCCAGTTGTCCCCAAAACATGCTACACAGTTTTTTTGCAATGTAAAAGGCATCTTCTGCAACCAGAGAGGGAACATTCATGCAAAGACTAGCCATTAGTGAACCAACACGTGGCATGGTGGCCTTCTTGCAGCCGAAAAGCCTTGAAACTGACATTGCAAAGGGGTCATTTTAAGTGCAGATAACATTCCAGCAAAGATTAGAAATCCTTCCACACATCCTACTCCAAACCCACCCACCCCCAAACAAGCAGAAAGCAGACAGTTAGGGTGACAGGGTCTCACACAGGATGAAAAACAGCAACGGCCAAGAAAATATTTTAAAGAATAGGAGGAGAGGCAGCACAGCCCTTCTGCACATGCAAACACAGAGCAAGCAAAGCAAACCATCTCAAGCCACCAACAATATTATGTTAAGTCTTTAGCATACCACAAAAGTAGCAGCATGAAGTTGCCCGCCTAACACGCATCCCCACTAACTCCCCATCTCTTCCCCTTGCACAGAACAACCGGGGAAAATGGCAGTTGCTCCGTGGGTGCGTATGAGTGGGGGTGCATGTGCAGCCGTGTGCACACCCCACCCATGCAATGGTGTGCCCATGGATCCCCCACCCAGCGAAGCCATGTAAAAATGGCCTGTGAGGTAGCCCTTGAAGAAGAACAGAAGGTTGTTGTCTTGTAAACAAGGTTCTTCAAGATGGCTCCGAACATTCCCACAACACCCACCCTTCCAGTCCCGCATGGAATATTTCTAGAAAGGGTTGGAAGGAACTGTCATTCTGAGGCGGAGAGTGCTTTTCATATTAGAGGAGCTCGAGCCCATCACATGGAACCAACATGTGGCATAGTGGCCTTCTTGCAGCAGAAAAGTCTTGAAACATGTACTGAAAAAAGGGCCATTTTAAATGCAGTGAACATTCCAACAAAGATTAGAAACTCTTCCATCCATCCCCTCCCCAAAAACCCTCAGAACAAACAGAAAGCAGACAATTAGGATGACAGGGTCTCACACAGGGTGAAAAACTAAAATATCAAGGGCCAAGAAAATATTTTAAAGCATAGGAGGTGAGGCAACACAGCCCTTCCAACTGGGCTCACAAAATTAGTAATTACCCCTGTTTGTAATGCCTGGGGTGGAGAGGGAGAGAAGAGGATAAAAGAAAGCACAAGCAAACAAACAATGTACAAGAGATCAGGGCAGGGAATTTGTTTTTTCAAAACTTACCAGGCTTCTGAAAGGATGAGACCTCCTGGTCACTCTAGTTTGACTCTGATAACCACCTTCTGTTGTCCTTCCCTCCAAACAAGGAGGCCAGGGACTTCAAACAAGTCCCTGGCAGCTCCCCTCTTGTAAAAAAAGAAAAGAGGGGGACGGAGCTCTCTCTCTTCCCCCTCCCCTCCAGTGAACCAAGGAGGAAGGAGCAAGGAAGAGTGTGCTCTTTCCCTTCCTCCTCCCACTCTGGTAGAGGAGGGGGCAGGGGGAGAAAAATGAGCTATGGGGTGGCCAGAGTGTTTAGAAAAGGTGTCCTGACATGACCCCTAGGCCTTGCTGATTGGCTGGGTTTCTCCATAGGAACCTAGCCAAGGAGCACATGGAACCTCCCCCACTCCCTCCCCAATCCCCCAGAAAGCAGTGCTTTTCTGGGTCAATGCCCAGCTCATGCTTCCTGAAGGCTTGGGGAGATGCTCTAAGTCCCCACCTCCCTTTAGCTCTCTGGCCAGTGAGTGGAAAGCTAAAGGGAGGGGGGAGCAGCAGCAGGAGAAGGATGTTTGTCCCTCCCCCCTCCTGCCCTTGCAGAGTTCTTGCAGGCTTTGTTTGCATATGACTCATCGCTATCTAGGAGGAGAGTTAAAATGTCTTCAGACAAGCAGGGAAACTGACAGTGCGGCCACTGGATCAACTGAGGAGCAGCTTCTGGCTTCCCAGCAACCATGGGGGCAAGCACTCCTCAGGGGCTTGGGGGACAGTCTGTCCCAATGCCCTGGGGGAGGGGCCACCACTGCATCAGGGCAGTAATAAGAAAAACTGTCAGAGAAGGACCAGCCTCTGTTAGTGACTGCACTACATCTGGCAGTGCACAAACATCCAGAAAAGTCATGATCTCAGCCAATTGTAGCTCACACTTAGCATCCAGCCAAGCCTGTAAGGACACACAACTGCTCATGTGCGGTGCACAGCCAATCCTAACTAGACAGCTGCCCAGCTGTTTAAACTGTTTAAAATGTGTGGTATATGATCTGCAGAGTTTATGGATGACAAACCCGCAGTCATGGAGTCGCATGCTGAGAACTTCCTTGTGCTCATTTTTTTACGCTCCAGGCCTTCTTTTCCACTGCTGAGCAAAACCTGTGAGCGATCCAACAGATCCAAGCCCTCTGCTGTCATTGGCACAGTGTGATGTCAAAGCACAAAAGGCTCTCCCTTGATCTGGGATAGTCGGGTGCACCACACTATGGAGGTGGCTCCTGCTTCAGAGAGGTTCCTTTCAGGAGACGTCGCTTCCATGTGCAGAACTGTACCCACCGAGAGGCTGGTTTGGGTGAAGGAGAAAAGCACAGATTGATTGGAGATGGTCACAAACTTCAGGATGCCCTGTCTCCACATACTGTAGATAGTCAAGATCCTCAGCCCACAATTGGAGACACAGAGTATAGTGATGAGGTTGCCATCCCGATGGAGAAGTGCATTGCCATCTAGAGTGCTGGCCACTCTGGACTCCTGCCACTTTGTTGCTCAGCAATTTGGTGTTGGAACCTCCACAGTGAGCACCATACAGTCAGAACCCCCCCGCAGGGGTCATGCCCAGTGGGGGTGCAAACCTTGACGCCACATCCCCCCAAAGTCTTCCCCCCTTGGGGCATCACCAGATGCAGCACCCCTGGCGTTGGGCCCCACCGCAGGCTCAGAGACTCTGCCCTCTGCGCAGAGGATCCCAGCGGCACCGGCAAACAGTCAGGACTCTGAGGCTGGGCCCAGTCTGGGGATACAGGAGGCCACGTCCCCCAGATGCCACTCAGCGCGACTCCAGGCATGCATGGGGAGCGGGGCCTCAGAGAGAAAACCCAGCGCCGCAGTTCAGTCGGCACTGGTGATTAATGAGGAGACCAGCCGAGACAAAGCTAAGTGATTGTAGAATCTTTTGCAGATACGAATTGTGTTGCCAGAGTTATAGTGAGCGAGTGTTGGAATCCTCCCCGAGTAACCCCTGAGTGAGTGTGAAGCGTGTGAGTGTTTGTGGGTTGCCTT
>QEPC01006915.1:128755-145618 GCA_003113815.1 Sphenodon punctatus | reverse complement strand
CCTACCCCCTGAAGTTTTGGCTCATGAAGGCATACTGCATTGTCTGTATCCCGGAGCACAGATAACCAGGAGCTCAGTGTTATCTGCTCTGTTGTACAGAGAGCTTTCAGGCTATTCAAGCAATACTGGAGATCAATTGTGGCCAGAACTAATTTCCAGCTGGAGACCACTCCACTTCTAACTACTGCCGCCTTTATCCTCCATAACATCTGTGAGACTGGCAGGGCTGCGTTGGAGAACCCCTCACCAGTTAGCTCCACTGAGACAGTGACTCTTTTATGGGACCAGCTGAACCAACTGAAACAGCACATTGCTGGAGAGATCTGGGATGCCTTGTGCTGGCACACCAGCAGCAGTGCTAGCCTCAAAATGCCCACCACCACTGGCTGTTTAATGAGCGTTGGTGAACTATTTCAAATGATCTTTTCATGATACCAATAAAGTCTTTAAAATATTTCCAGTCTCTCTCTGTGTTTTCCCCTGACCCATCTGGCTCCCCCTTCCCCAATGTGGGGATGACATACTTTCCCTTACTGGTGGTCCCCACCCTGCTATTTCCTATCCAGCTGCCTTTCCCTGTGTGTTCCCTATTGACATTTGCAGATTAGCTGGCCTCAGGCCTGAACCACTACATTTCCTATTGGCATTCGTAGGCTAGCTGGATCTGGGATGACAATAGGAAGTGCAGGTGCATAGGCATAAAGACAGCTACTATGCAACTGGCCGGCACCTGGCCTTTCTTGTGGCTTTCCCATGGTTGTTCCTTTTGTACCCCGGTTTATGGATTATGAAAAATTAAAGAATTTTTTTTTTTAAAAAAAATTAAACTAATTATTGTGCCTGCTCCTTTTGGGGACAGCTGGGTGCGCTTGCTTGGGTGGCAGGACTGGCAGGGGGGTATTTTCCCGATCCTCCTACCACGGATCTAGTGCTGAAGGAGTGTTCATGGGAGACATGCAGGAATGATTGGGGGAGAGTGTGCCTGGCCCATGAAGTGTTCCCTGACATAAGCGCAGAGTGGAGAGGACTTGGGTGCTTTCCCTGAGGGTTGGAGTTCAGAGGGAGCCAGAGTGGTAGGTTCAGGTTGGGTTCCACGTAGAGGTGTGTGAATGGCTAATAGGGGTTAGGAAATGGTGTCTTCCCCTGAGCAACAATGCTTGCAGTTGTGGCAGCAGCATGCTCAAACAGGGTGTTCTGGAGCTGAATGAACGGGGACCGGTGGCTTTTAGTCTGTGCTCTCATCTAGCTCAACTCCTGCTCACCTACTAGATCAAACTTTCCAACTGCTCAAACTGCTGCCAGAGGCAGGTCCAGTGCCTGTCCTCCCACTAGCAGTCCAGGGAGGCCGTGGCAGCAAACTCCTTGTGTTCTGTGGCATTCCGCTGCAGAAGTTGCCCAAGCTTCTGGGACATGCCTCAAGTGGTGTGCTGGATCTCATCAGTCTGCTACATGGTCTTCCCAAGAATCTCCCTTGCCAAATCCTCTCTGTGCCACCAGTTGCGGACCCACCGGTCCTGGTTCCACTAGGCGCTTGTGGCAGGGAGTACCATCCAAACCCATTGCGTTGGCAAGGCAATAAGGAAAGCCATTAGTTCAGACTGCCCCACCCACCTTCCTGCCTTGGTGTTCCAGGCCCTTGCCCACCCAATTTTCAGTCCTTTGTCCGGCTGAAGGGAAATGGGAATGAGTACCTGGCCTACGTGGTTGCTGAGGCGGTTGCTGCAGTTGGATTCCAGCACTGTGCAGTTCTCATCCCATGATCACTGTAGAGGAGTGAAGAACATACAGAAGTCACCCACCACCATTTGCACCATTTTCCCCCTGACCCCCATTTTGGTCCCCCCATCCAGCCACCAGCCCTCCATTGTGCCTTGCCACCCACTTCCTGCATCTACCTTTCCTGCCCTGTGAAGTGTTTCCTAGTGATTTTCCTGCTGCTCCTTCACATTCTCCTGGCCATCTGTCTACACAGTAAACAATAAAAAACATAATTTGGAAACAATACACAGAAGCCTTTCCCATGTATCTGTGTAAATGCAAATACCCCCACCATCCCTGATGCATTAAATTACCATTCTCCTCCACCGCCTCCTTTACAAAGGTGGCATCTGGGTCCTCCATACCCTCGACCAGAACCTTGGGTGGCTCCTCAAACAAGGGCTGGCTCTTGAGCTCGAGGGAATACAGCATGAGAGTCCTGGTGTTTGTGTCCACGTCAACACATGCTGGCTCTAATACAGCAAACATGACTTGGTCGCAGCTGAGAGGGCCAGGATAGGGAGAGGAGACATGGTTTCCTGCAGCTTTCCCACCTCTCTGGTTGCTGCCTCATGCTAGTTCCCCTCTGCCACTGATGCCAGGATTGCCACTTCCCCACCACTGCCTGGCCAGTCCTGGTTATGGTGTGTGTTTGTTTTTTAAGGTGGCTCCTGGATTNTAGATTTCTCTCACAAAAAGTTTGAGAACTATTGATTAAGGGATCTGTCATGTGTGTGTCTGTGTGTATGTGTGTTTCCTTAATAACTTTTAGACCCTTTGGGCTGATTTCAACTAGGGCTGAAACTCGATCTTGCTTTTTTCTCGATTCTCATTGAGAATCAAGCTTCTCATCTTGATTTTCTCGAGACTCAAGAAAAGACCCAGTTCTTGATCCTTTCTCAATCAAGATTTTTTTCTTGTTTTACTTACTGAAGCTACATGTGTGCTGCATTTCATACTGAGTCTCGTATCACGGTCTGTCTGTCTGTCTGTCTGTCTGTCTCTCTTCTCTCCTGCAGCCACCAACTCCATGCCCGGGGATAAAACAAGAAAAAGAACTGCACAGGCACAAAATGATCACCAGGCTGTTCTGTGCATGCCCAAGCCCTTTTCCAAAATGGCACTAGCAATTTCGCTGCCATTTTGGAAAAGGGAAGCCAGTCTTGCCCTTTTCCATAATGGCAGAGATGCTGCTAGCACCATTTTGGAAAAAAGCTGTGCATGCACAGAACAACCCAGTGACCATGTTAAACGTGCACAGTTAAGTTTTTCTTTTTAAGTGAGTCTCTCACAAGATTCTCACCCCATTAGTGCAGTCTTCTTGCGATCTCACTACAGGTTTTTGAATCTTACAAGATCCTCTTGAGAATCAAAACAGATTCTCATTTCAGCCCTAATTTCAACCAAATTTGGCACAGAAACCCGAAGGTAAATTGGAATCCTAAATTCTGTAACAATAGGTGCACGTGTGAGAGAGAAATGGCTTCCTTTGTAGTAGAAAAATCCCAGTGATTTATGCTGAGCATTGTCTCCCCACACTGACACCCTCCTCTCCACACACAACACCAGGCTCACTTGTGTGCTTGCTTGCTGCATTTAATGTTGTTCAACCACATAAAGCTCAGCCAAATATTGATTCCATGCTGGCCAGTGCTGAACATATTCTACGTGAACATGCAGGCTGTAACTAGTTCCACTCAGGACAGCAGTATAGAAAAGTACTTTACTTTATCACGTTAAACCATTAAACAAAGGTCCGTGTCCTCTCTCCAGCAGTATCCAGTGTATTCAGACTCTGGTTTTAAGGACGCTTGATTCAAATCTGCTGGATGCAACACTGCTATTGTCAAAAGTAAACCAGAATGACGGACTACAGAAAAATAGTAAATCAGTTAAGTGGCAAATGGGTTATGAAGTAACGATTAATCGTTTAATGGTGACAGGGTGCAGTTACCAACTGGTTAACCAATCAGCTGAAGTTGTTATATCAATTATAAATAATAATGTCCCTCTAAATGCTATAGAGGACCCTAAGGTAAATAGCAAGTATCTCCTCTTACTAAGGACACAAACTTCTATTATTAAAGTCTTTAACAAAACTTCCATTTACCTTAATGGTGGAGGATTGTTGTGTAAGTCACACTGGTTTAACCAAAGGTGTGCTTTTAAGCCAGTCCAGCTAAACTGCTCCAAATCCTTGTGTGGATGCTAGGCTGATGTCATTTTAAATTATACTGGTCTTCTATCAAGAGAAGAAAGGAAATCAAGTTAATCTGATTTATATCAATTCAGTGTAAATTGAAGAGTTGTAAGGGCTTGGATGAGAGCTGAAGCATACATTCTCCTCATGTCTATATTCGATTAATTGAACTGATTCACACCTTGTAAACATGAATACAAAGCTCCCTCCCCCCCCTTTAAGAAATGTGAAATGAAGTTTGCAAGGGGAGCAGTAGAGAAGGGAGGAGGTGAACAGTGAGAATGGCGCAGGGGAAGGGGAGGAAATGGACACACACTGACTCACCGGTTAGAAAAAGGGAAATGTTACTGTAATCAACTTCTGATGTTCTGTTAAACAAAACAACCCCTTCAGGGACTGGGGCTCCCTGAATTGCAAGCTCCAGAAGTCCATAGGTTATTTTTAGTTCATTTGTGGGTCTCATGTGTTGGGGAGATGGGGTAGCTGGGTTGGAATGAGCCCTGGTGCAGAACCTATACCCACCTTCGAGAAGCAGAGGACATAGCCACAAGGAGCATTACCCCCCACCAGTCTTGTTAGCCCCAGTGTAGCTGCACCACCTGTCCTGATTATAGCTACCCCCTTGTGTTGGAGTAGGGGGCTCTGGAATTGCCATAGGTAGTCCACGGGCTGCAGCTTCTCTGTTTGAGGATCCTGTGTTTTGTCAGTGGTTCTCATACTCATGTTGTCGTTGTTGGAATGCAAGGACTGTGAGATCATTGCATTTATTAGCCCAATGCAGAGTTTACAGAGGAGTGTGAGTAGCTAATCATTAATAAGCAGGCAGGAAGCATACTTAAGTTTAAGTAGCTTTATGAAGAAATACATGTAGGATAGGAAAGGCCTACATCTATACTAAGTCCTTCAGACTAGGTTTGTTCAGGGGGGAAGTAGGAGAACCTCTCTGAATATCTCTCAGACACAAAGAGATAAGAAACATCCTGAGGAGAGGAGGCTAACCAATCAGGTCCTAGCAGGAGTAGAGCAAAGTAGATGGGGGAGGGGTTCCCTGATCTGACTGTCTCTACTCTTGCTGTTTCTAGCAAACAAGCAGGATAAGGTGCTTAGGGGAGATGTAACTAAGGAATGTATTTCCAACAGTCATTTCAAGTTTAGGGCACTTTTCCACGTGACAAAATGTGCACCATTTGCCTCTGTGAGAAACTCAGGGAGGCAAATGCTGCGCAGCTTTTGTCACGTGGGAAAACAAAGCTGCACAGCTTTGATGCTGATCATGCAGAGGATGCAGAGCTTAATTTTTCCAACTCTGCATCCTCTGCATGATCGGTGCCAAAGCCATGTGGCTTTGTTTTCCAATGTGACAAAAGCCACACAGAATTTCATTTATTTATTCCCATTTATACCCATTCCTTCCCCAAAGGCTCAGGGCAGCTCACAAAACACAAAAAGCTTAATTTTATCTAATTTATCTGCCTATAATACAATAAAATTCATTCCCAGTCCAACTCCAACAGCCTCCCACCCATTCACTATCCCTGTCCCCCAAAAGCATTAATAAAAAGAAAGGTCTTATACCGCCTCCGAATCAGACTCAAATGAATCTCCAGGAGGAGGGAGTCCCACAGCATTGGGGCAGCAACTGGGAACACCCTCCTGTGTACCCCTGTTGTACGGACAAGGCTGGCAGTTGGAACCAACAGGAGGGTGCTCCTGGCCAACCGCAGGGGCTGCAGCAGGGCATTGTAGGACAGACAGTCTTTCAGATAAGTGGGGCCCAGGCTGCCTAGGGCTTTAAAGGTCAAAACCAGTACCTTAAATTGTGCCCAGAGAACTATAGACAGTCAATGCAGACTTTGGAGCACTGGTGTAATGTGCTCCTGGCAACCCATCCCCCAAAGGAGCCGAGCCACCGCATTCTGCACCAACTTCCCAACAGTCATCAAGGGCAGCCCCACGTAGAGTGCATTGCAGTAGTCTATTCTTGAAGTGATGAAAGCATGGATGATAGTGGCCAAATCTGAATCAGAGAGAAAAGGCCGCAGCCTCCTCACCAGATAGAGTTGGTGAAAGGCGCTCCTGGCCACCGCCATCACCTGAAGATCCAGGAGCAGCGAGGGATCCAAACGCACCCCGAGGCTGTGAACCCGAGTGACTAGAGGGGGTCAGACCCCATCAATAAGAGGTGTCCCAATCTCCTCTAAGTAACAATACTGGCCAACCATCATCACTTCAGTCTTGTCAGGATTCAGCCTCAATCACTCACCCTCATCCAGTCCCTCGTAGTTTTTCGTTAAGGCAAACTGAGTCCATTCTGTCACATGGGAAAGTGCTATGGACCCCTATAGAGCCCCCGACCAATGGGGCCTTGTGGTTACATAGTCTGCACTGTCCTGAATCTAGTCCTGCTGCTACTGATTTAGAGACAAAGTGATTCAAATGATATCTTTTATTGGACTATCTGTTGGTGGAAATAAGCAAGCTTTCAGGCCACACAGGGCCCTTCCTCAGGCATGTAGCGTATCCAGTAGAAATATATAAAATTAGCAAATGTAGGGCAGGTATATATGAGGGGGCATGGAATAGGTGGCAATGGAAAGGAAAAGGTAACAGGTGGGAGGAAGTAAAGAAAGCTACTGATAACCTGAGACTACTATTTCCAGGGCCCTGAGCCAAATGCAGGTTTGTGATTTGTGGATTTCCTGCAGAATACCCCTCCCTCAGTGGAATCTCCTGCCCTGCTTCCCCAAGCGCAGAATTTCCAGCCTGCGCTGGGGAGATGTGGGGCAGGAGATTCCACGGGGGAGGGAGATGAACAAACTTTTAAGACTTCCCCTCCCCGCCCCTCAGACTGCATCGGGTGGGAGGGGCTGCCAGAACTCGCCTCCCCACCGCCTTCCCAGCCTGGTAAATTAACTGACCCAGCAGTGGCTGCAGTGGCGGCAGCTGCTCCTTTCAGTTCATTCATCTCCATCTGGCTCCTGGCCTCTTCCTGGCCCCAGGGAGATGCAGCCAGATATCATCTGGCTATGCTGCTCTGGGAAGCCCAGTTGGGAGGGGTCAGGAAGAGGCCAGGAGACGGATGGAGATGAGCACGCTGAAAGGAGCAGCTGCCACTGCCACAGTCACTGCTGGGTCAGTTAATTTACAAGGCTGGGAAAAGGGAGTGGGGAAGGCAAGCCCTGGCAGCCCCTCCTACCTGATGCAACCTGGGGGAGGGGGAGAAAGCCCCTGTACTGGATTTACAAGGGGGGGGGGAGGAAGCAAGCCCTGCCCCCCTCCACAGACTGGTAAATCCAGCGCAGTGAGGCACAGAATGGTCTGGCAACCATTTGTGCATGCATAGTAATTAAACAAATATTTTAAAAATTATTTTAGAGTTGTAAATTGATTTAAATACAGATCTGTAATGTGGATCCATATTTAAATCCAGAAATGGTGAGATCAGAACTGCAAACGGAACCAAACTACAATTTCCTGCAGCAGACCACCCGTAGATACAGTAGAGTTTTCAAAACCATGAGTGGCTCAAGACAAGTAAATAGAAAGCTGTTATGTACCCCTTCTGATAGAAGTAAGGGACATTCCAGGACATTATATAGCAGATGTTCAAAGCAAAAAAGTTTTGTTATTTTTTCCCCATTCAGCGTACAATTAGCTTATGGAACTCATTGCTAGAGGATGTTCTGAAGGCCAATAGCATAAAAATAAATAAATAAAAACCCATTCTGTGCATGTGTGCCTTTTCTGAAATGGCAGCAGCAGCATTGCTGTAATTCTGGAAAAGGGCAGCTAGTCTGCGCATGCACCAAATGGCTGCTGTACATGCATAGACCGGCTTCCTTTTTCCAAAATGGCAGTGATGCTGCCACTGCCATTTTGGAAATGGGCATGCATGTTTAGAATGGTCCAGTGGCCATTTTGTGCATACAAAGTGATTAATTTTTTAAAAAAATTTATTAGAAAATGCATTTTAAACCAAATTGCAACTGGCGTGTTTGACACTGTTGCAGTTTGGTACAAATTGATCCGTAATGACTCATTATGAGGTGTTACAAATCAATCCAAAACTGTAAGACAGCCTGTAATTGTATCCCCTCTTGGTCATCTTTAAGCAGAAGATTCCAGCCTATTGAGCCTCTCCTTATATGGAAGCTGTTCCATGCCTTTGATCATCTTTGTTGCCCTTCTCTTTCCATTTCTACATCATTCTTTTTTGAGACATGGACACATGCCCAGAGTTTTCCTGCACACCTGCACAGGGTCTAACTGATTACCATATTTTGGGCTGGGAAGAATTTTTTCCCCAGGTGAGATTGGCAGCCAACTTGGAGATTTTTTGCCTTCCCCTTGCAGCATGGGTGCAGTACAGTTGTTTGAGACTGCTGGGTTTTTCTTTTATAAGTTTATTCCCTGTTATGTCAGGCATCTGTGTACTCTGGTCATTCCTGATCTCTGATCTGGAGTTTGAGTAATAGCAATGTGGCAGGCCAGAGTCCTGGCGAGCTGGTGGTCCTTTAAGGCAGCTAGCACCAGCACAGGGGGCTGCACAAACAGAGCTGCAGGTGCTGGACTAGTAGGAGGACTGCACCTAATTGGTTAGCAGCTGTGTTTGGGCGTGGCACTAGCCAGTCCAGAGGAAGAGCAAAGTCTAAAGCTAGCTCAATGCTAGAGAGATACCAAGTGAATAGGACTTCTGAGAGAACATTCCTGCTAAGCGAGGTAATAGCCTTAGGAGACCTGTCTGCAAGGATTTGGGAAGGATCAGAGCTGGGGAAGCCTGACCTAGAGACTGCGAGAACTGTTGGGAAAACTGGTAAGCCCAACGGGCTGTAACCTGGGACAAGAGACCACTGGGGAAGCAGGACCAGGCCACAGAGGACAAGAACTAAGCCCAGGGCTGAGTCCCCAGAGGGTGGAAAACCATGTATTAATAGACTAGGGATGTTTTTAGATGAGCAGGGGAATCTAGCAGACAAATCCGGTCTTTAAAAAGTTGAGCTGGGAGCGTTTACACACACCAGAAATCGTCGGCTGCCATTGAAAACAGTGGCACCCTGCGGCTTGCACATTATTTTTAAAACGAGATCCAGTTTTAAAAATAATGCATGAGTCGCTGGGCACCGCTGTTTTAAATGGTGGCTGGCGAATTCCAGTGTGTGTAAATGCTCCCCACATGACTTTTTTTAAAGAGCAGATTTGTCAATCCGCTAGATTCCCTTGCTCATATAAAATGCCCTGAATGGTGGAGGAATATGCAAATAAAGTGACACTTAAGAGCTAATCCCCAAAGAGATTACAGTTATTTGGTCCTCATCCTGAGAGACATATGACTGGCAAGCCCTACTCTGCTACAAGCAAGTGCTGCAGTAGTCTACTGCAAGAGTCTGGACTAGATGACGCTTGAGGTTCCCTTCCAGCCCTATAACTTTGAGAGGGGAGTTCAGATCAATCATATGTAGGGGTAGGCCTACTTCTGGAATGTTGTGTGGAGATAGTATCTCCAATTCAAAATAACATTCCCTTTCCATAATACCAGGAATCAGGTCTTGAACTGGCATCTTTGGGGTAGTGGTTGGTTTGACAGCACCGCTATCACTCCTTGACTGCAGTCTAGGTCTCTCTCTCTCTCTCCCGCTCTCTCTCTCCCCCGTAAAGGCCATTAGAGGCCTTCTTTATCTTCTGTCAGGATCCATGGTCTACTGAAGCCATGGATCCTGACCAGTGTGCAAGAATAACTACACAACCTGGGTCTCTCGGCTACAGCCTTGTCCCTGCTGCCACTGGGCAGCTTTGGTTGGTAGTCTGTGGGACCTTCTACGTGTCTGTCACTGCCTTGCTTTTGTGTATACCTGCAAATGAGGATCAGGCAAAGCGCACGTAATGGCTGTTGTGTCTGTTAACGGCCTGGAAGGCTCTAGAGCTGCACAACAAGGGACTTATTTCACCCCGCCAGGATTACAGACATCACCACCTGTTGAGAGTTTGCTACCTGAACCATTGACAAAATGTTACCTTTGATGCCACCCTAAGTGTTAACAAGAATGGCAGGACTGTGTCTTTGGTGAATATGGGGAACAATCATTTGATTGTTTAGGACTGGTGCTAGCCCTTGGCTCCAGCACAAGTCCCATTGGAGTGAGTGGGACTTGCACTGGCGCTAAACAGTGATAAGATTGCACTGCCTGTGTTTTGAAATGTTGACATTCATCTATATTTAAATTATGCCTTTGCTTTCTTGTTACGGAGGGGGGAAATGCTAAAACTGTACTTCATAATATTTTCCCAATGAGCAAACACGGGGTCTCAGAACAAACCTGGAAGCTAAAGCCATAGTGTGATAGCTATAATTTAGATAGCTGTGAGGAAAGCAAGCTTGCTGCAGTGAAAGTTATTTTGCATCTTTAGTTAGCGATTAAATGCGAACACTGCAGAATAAACAAAGGTCAAGAAGTCCTGCCCTTAAAGAGATGTCTCTGCCTTGCCATAGTAAGTCAGGAGGTGGATTTTCTTTCCACACACAAATGACAGGTTTTTAAAGAAAATCTTGCAGAGCATAACTAACCCTAGGATTTTGAATCTATGGCCCTTTTAAAATGGACCATGGTGGGTGGGGTATGGGTGTGCAGCCGCAGTGAGTGGAGGCCCATCTCCACCCACGGAGCATCAGGCATTCGAGCTCATTGCTCTGTGGGTGGGTGATGGGTGGAGGTGGGTGTTGTGCAGGAGTGCAAACGCACCTCCACCCACCGCTCATGCTGTTTTCACAGACGCACACTCAACCCCCCCCCCACCATCACAGCATTTACAGGGACACACCACACACCCACACACATACACTGCACACCCAGTGGGGGCATCCGTGTAAAAATGGCCTGTATTTGCAATAAAGGAAGGAAGCCAGAAAATCCAAATTGCTCAGAATTAAAGGAGTTAAACTCCTAAGCATTATAAATGCTAAGCATTGTAAGAAAAACATTTTGACAGATGGGTGATTTGAAAAAGCTTTTAGGGAACAAATTTTAGGTGCAGGTGGAGACTTAAGTTTCTGAACAAATTTTATTGGTTAAATATTTTCCTTACGAATACTAATGGTATTGGTTAGGAATGTATACTCTGTTGAGCTCTCACTTTATTATTCTGTTCCCAACAATCCTTAACCATTTTTAATATGAACTCTGTGGCTAATTTGACCATGTTGTGGCATGGTCTTCTAGACAGATTTAATAGTAAAGTTGCATTAACAAACCAAGCAGGAAGTAAACATTTGGGTTTAGAGCATCTTGAACAAATTCTTATTGTTTAGTTGTGCCATATGATCATGACATGGATTCTTATAGCTTCAGACAATGGTTACCCTCCTCCAAATTAATATTTTTTATGGACTATAAAACAGTAGGCTTGACAGGTCTAGATTTCCACAATGAAGGACATTATGAAACTATGGGGTGTCAATTCATTGCCTGGATCTGATTCCTGTACTACCATATATAAAGCTGAAAACACATAGTGGGTTTATCATTCACATTTTTGGGTAGACCTCTGGTTATTGAAATAATATTTGTGACCAAAATGGGTACCTGCATATCTGACTCTTCACGTATTCCATTTTTGTTTTTTTTATTTTGGCTTTTTTGGCTGCATTATTTTGTAGCAATTGCACAGGTGATAAAATGATGCAAATGAAATAGTGAAATGACAGAAAAAAACCCCAAAAGCTGGAACAGAATTAACCAAACTGGATACCCAGAAGAATGTAAATATTAGATACCACTGTTATTACTTAAACTGCCATTTTCAGTTTGGGTAGTGTAGATTTGATGCATTTACCCACTTCTTCAGGTACTTGTTCCAGCTCTAATTGTGTACAATGCTCTTACAAAAGAGCTTGACAGTGCTATAAGCTGCCAGCCTCTTTAGTGCTGGAACAGAGGGGGCATCACTCTCCAGAATTGCACAGTCAGCTGCTGTCAAATGTCAGGAGTCGGTAATACAGAGTTGGGTCCAGGATCTCATAAGAACAACATGAGAACATAAGTAGTGCCGCACTGGGTCAGACCAATGATCCATTGAGCCCAGCAGCTGTCTCCGACAGGGGCCAATCTTGGTTACTTGGAAGCAGTAACCAACAGGTCACAATGGGACGGTCCATTCTCTATTGTTCACTCTGAGCTCCAGACAGTAGGAGGTTACATTCCCCAAACCTACTTGGCTCATAGCTGCTAATGGACCTTTCCTCCAGAAACTAGGGATGTGCGAACAGAGCGAGGTTTGGATGTTTGGCCAGAAAACCTAGTTCGGGTTTGGTCCGGCGGAGTTCAGTCCCGCCAAACGTTTGGCGGAGTTCGGACCCACCGAGAGGCTTGGGGCACTCCAGGGACCCCCAGAGGTGCCGTGGCAGCATGGAAGGCTGTCAGAAACCCAGCAGCATCAGAAACAGCAGAGACTGGGAAGGATTGGTGCTTGGCACCCCAGGTTGCCCAGGCAGGCAGGCTCGGCGCTTGGCACCTAGGGGTGCCTGTGGTAGCATGGCAGGCCATCAGAGACCCAGAAGCAGCAGCAGCAGAAACCAGGAAGGCTTGGTGCTTGGCACCCCAGATTGCCAAGGCAGGCAGGCTCGGCTCTTGGTCCCTGGGGGTGCCCATGTCACCAGGGCTGGCTGTCTGAGACCCAGCGGCAGCAGCAGAAGCCAGGAAGGCTTGGGGCTCGGTGGCTGGCCTGGCACCTCTACTTGGCTGGGCACTGCAGGCTGGCAGGCCTCCAGTTCTGCTCGCGCTATGCTGGTTGGGTTCTCTATTTCTAGTTGCCATCACGACAGGTGGTGGCTGGCTGGCTGGTCACGTGAATCATCACCGCTATTGAACCACAAAGGCTATTTGACCAATTTGCAGAAGAGTTGGTTGAGATCTGGCAAGTAGGATGCCAGCCTGCAATGGCCGGCCCTGCATGGGTGCCATGCCAGCCACCAAACCCTGGCCGGGCCTCTTCCCTGCCTGGAGCGTAGGCCCCAGAACCCTGATGGTGGGTCCTGGGACAGGAGTGGCTGCCTGTTTCTTGATTCCATGGAATGACAGCTCTCTGTGAGTGGAATGATGGCCCCAGAACCCTGATGGTGGGTCCTGGGACTAGAGTGGCAGCTTGTAGATGACGTGGATGGACAGCCCCTGTGCCTGTAACGTAGGCCCCAGAATGCTGAGGGTGGGTCCTGGGGCTAGAGTAGTTGCCTGTTTCTTGATGCCGTGGAATGACAGCTCTCTGTGAGTGGAATGACCACCCCAGAACCCTGACGGTGGGTCTTGGGACTAGAGTGGCAGCTTCTAGATGACGTGGATGGACAGCCTTCCCTGCCTGTAATGTAAGCCCCAGAACCCTGATGGTGGGTCCTGGGGCTGGAGTGGCTGGCTGCGTCTGAAGTGAAGAGACTTAGAGGTAATATTTTATGATGCTGGATACCTCCTCTAAGTCTAAATCACTGTCTGTGCACAACAGGAGCAGAGATGGCTCTCCCTGGGCCATGCTTTAAGTGAATAAGGACCCTCCACATGGGTCAGCAGAATGATGGCCCCAGAACCTTGATGGTGGGTCCTTGGACAGGAGTGGCTCGCTGTTTCTTGATGCCTAAAGAACACCTAAATCTATCTAATGTAATCTAAATAAATGAAACTATGGAGGTGAATGAGTGGAAAGAAATGGGTGAAATAGGAGGAGGATGGCAATGGATTGGGAAGAACACAAACTGCTGGGAGAGGGAGACTTCTGAAAACACCTGCTGACTGGATTAGTGGCTAGCTCAGAATTAATTGGAAGAGGGGAGGGCAATGACTTTTGTTACTTGCTGTGCCCGCCTTACTACAAGCCCCATCGGCTCTGTGCAGCCTAGCCCCATGCCAATCGCAGACTGTGAAGCCAGTGGGTGGAGGAAAAGAGGGATGATGATTGGGCAGGCTGACTGCTAGTCCAAGCCTCTCCACCCTTGGCACCAGGAAGTCTGCTCCTCAGCTGCCCCCCTCCCCCGGGCCTTCCAGTCACGTTTTTCCCACCTGAATGCTGCCGAACCCACCCGAACGTGGCCAAACCATTTGGCCGCTTCCGTGTTCGGTTTGGACATTCAGTTTGGCCATCCGAACGGGCCGAGTTTGAGCTGAACACCGAATGTCCAGACCGCATTTGCACATCCCTACAAGAAACTTGTCCAGTCCTTTTTAAGCCCAGCTATACTAGAGGCGTTGACCACACCTTCTGGCAACAAATTCCACAAGTAAGGCCCTTTTTACACAGATGCTCTAGCACCCATAAAATGGGTATTACATTTTATTATACATGTTTCAGGGCACCACTGCAGCCAATCACCATGGGCCCTGTGCACACATGATGTCTCCACCCAATTCCTCTGGGTGGAGATGGGTGTTGGCCGGTAGGTGGGGAGCATTTCCCTGGGTGGAGGTGGGTGGGGGCGTCTGTGTAAACGCCACTTTCGGTGGGTGTTGGTGAGTGTTTGCTCCCGGCCAACACCCATCTCCACGCACACAAGGAGCAAGAGCAACCGGCAGTGGTGTCCGTGGCTCCGTAGGTGGGAACTGGGTGGAGGCATCATGTTTGCAAAGGGCCCATGGTGATTGGCTGCAGTGGTGCCCTGCAACATTTATAATATGTTTATTATTTTATGGGTGTTAGAGCGTCTGTGTAAAAAGGGCCTTAATTGTGTATTGAGTGAAAAAAATACATCCTTTTATTTGTTTTAAATCTGCTACCTATTAGTTTCATGGAATGTCCCCTAGTTCTAGTACTATTTGAGAGGGTAAATAACTGTTCCCTATTAACGTGTTCCTCACCGCTCATGATATTATAAAATTCTATCCTATCCCCTCCCAGTTGTCTCTTCTCCAGTCTCGAGTCCAGGTAAGCCATTGCATGGTCAGTGTCCAAACAGTCAGCACAGAATCGAGGTCCAGACATGAGGGTGGAGAGGGAGAGGAAACCGATTGATGCGGATCAGGCAGGATGGATGCAGATGAGATCAGTCAAGATCAGAAGGAACGAATACAGGGCAAAGGTCAAAAGGAGCAGCTTTCAGCCAGTCCAAGGCACATACAGGGGCCAGCGGGGTGCAGGGTTGGTCCAAGGGAGCATAGAGACATGAAGAAAGAAATGCCCACTCTGCTGGAACAGGAAGTAAGACAGATGATCCACACAGCTTCCTGTGGCTACCTACTGGCTGGCCTTGTATACAAGCCAGGAGCTGGGCAGAAGCTGGGGCATGGGGTAGGGTTTGACCGGCATTAAGGCCATCAGCTCTAACTCTGGGCTCTGGCCAGAACACCTTAATGGCGTGGCAGCACCAGCCACTGCGCTCAGGGCCCCAAGTTGCCTGTTCAAGCTTGTGTTGTTACAGCTACAGGCTTGGGTGTGCTATTCCTCCTCACAACTGCCTGCACAAATCCATTTTGCACAGGCAGAACAGGCACAGGCAGAACAGAACAGTCATCCCCTGACACTACAGCTTGGTGTAATAAATGCATAGACCTTTATGGCAAGGCAAGACCACTGTAATCTAGACCTACCTTGTGCATAACACGGGTTATAATTTCAACCAGTATTTCCTGTGGTGGACGGAAACCTATTTCTCTGCACTCACTATAAAAGCATTGTTAATGATACCTCATTACACTAATCAAAATACTTAAGATGGTGCTGATACAAGTTTCTTTGGACCACGGGCAGTTGTTCAATAGATGAGCTAAAAGCTGAATTGCTAATTATAAAATTCAATTCCCTATTCAGCTATTCAATTCCCAATAATTTAATTACCGTTACTCAGAGCTTTGTATTTACTTTGACAATTTAAAGACTGCCACACTAACATTGGGTGAGAGCAATGGAAGAGTTATATAACAGTGTGTAACTAGCTAGACAAGAGGATAGGTCCATGAATGGCTATTTGTCAAGTTGATCAGGACATGAAACCTCCAACTGAATGAGGTCTGGACTACTGCAACCTCCTCCTTGCTGGCCTCCCGCACTCTCATCTGTCCCCCATTATTTCCATCCAAAAATCCGCTGCTAGGATCATCCACTCAGCCCATTGCTTCGACCATGTGTAGCCTCTCCTCTCCTCACTTCACTGTCCCCTCCCTTGCTCTCCCTTGTCTCCCCTGCTCACCTAACCGCCTTCGTCCCTTCTCCCTTGCTGCCCCCCATGCCTGGAATTCCCTCCTTGCCCACATCTGCCTCACCCCCTCCCTCCGCACCTTCAAATCCCTGCTCAAAGCCCACCTCTTTCTTCCCACCTTTCCCAATGCCTGTTAGAACTAGGGATGGGCGAACATGATTTGGAAGTTCAGAGTTCGGCCTGAACTCAGCCTGTCCAGATGACCGAACTCGAACCTGAACTGACTGAACCAAACTAGATTCCGAACGTCGAAATGACCGAACAGTTCGGTCAGTTTGGATCGCGTTTGGGTGAGTTCGGATGGCAAAAATGTGTCACTGGAAGGCAAAACGTGACAGGGAGGGGGAGTCAGCTGAGGAGCAGACTTCCAGGCACCAGGGGTGGAGAGACCTGGAGTAGCAGCCAGTCTGCCCAATCACCATCCCTTTTCACCTCAGACCACTGGCTTCGCAGTCTGAGATTGGCCACGGGCTAGGCTGCACGGAGCCAATGGGGCTTGCAGTGAGGCAGACGCAGCAAGAAACAAAACTGATTGCCTCCCCCCTTCCCAACACCTTCTGAGTTACTCACTGTTCCTGAACAGCAGGTGTTTCAGAAGACTCCCTCTCCCAGCAGTTTTTGTTCCTTCCTATTCCTAATCCATTGCCATCCTCCTATTTCACCCATCCAACCCATTTACCTCCATATTCTCATTTATTTAGATTATATTAGATAGATTTAGGTGTTATTTTTTGTTTTT
>QEPC01006915.1:104284-121237 GCA_003113815.1 Sphenodon punctatus | reverse complement strand
GTGGTTATTTATGCATGTTGCAGGGCTGTATTGGTGCCCTATGCAGCCCTGAAACATGCATAAATGACCACCAAGGGTGGTTAAAGGGTGGTTAGCGTCATGTCTGTTTTCACCCATAGTCTCTGATGGATCTTGTTTTTTTCATTGCAAACATAGGTGGCTTCTCACACCCTGGTATTCTTGCAACCAAATGCCAGCGCTTAATAATGGCTTTCTTTATATCCCCTGCCCCATGTTAAAGGTCACACCATCCTATCCAGCAGTTTTTTACTCTTTGGTGTAAGAAGGGCTTGCCTTGGTATCTGCATAACCCTATATAGGCAGTTCTTCAGAACCCTATTCGGGTATCCCCTCTCCCTGAGGTTCTCCAAACAAAGATTAGCCTGCTGAAGGAAGACCACCTCACTGCTGCAATTCCTTTTTATTCTAATCAATTGGCTAAATGGCAGGTTTTCCTTCAGATGTCTAGGATGGTTACTTGAGAAATGTAATAGGGAATTTGTATCTGTAGGTTTTTTATACACCCTAGTTGACATGGCACCTGGTTTAAAGTCCATAACAATATCCAGAAAGTGTATGGAGTGACGATCAAATTCTATATCAAACAATATGTTTTTGTGACATGTATTTAAATATTGATGGAACTTCAATAAATCTTCCTCATTCCCCAACCATTGGAACAGTAGATCATCAATAAATCTTTTGTATAACAGAATTTTGTCAAGGAAACAGTTGGCCTCTGGATTATAGATGAATCTTTTTTCAAATTCTCCCATAAACAAATTGGCTATCTTTGGGGCCGCAGCGCACCCCATTGCCACCCCACTAATCTGTAGGTATAGCTGATTATTAAAATCAAAAAAGATTTTACTGTGTCAAGAAAATGGTATTGGGATGATTGATGGTTCTTTGATCCAATGTAGCCTGAATAACATCAATGGCTGCTTCCTGAGGGATGTTCGTATATAACGAAACTACATCCACGGTCACCAAAATTAATGGATCCACAATTGCCCCCCAATCTATATTCTCTAGCACCCCCAGCAAATCTTGCAAATCTCTAATATATGAGGGTAATGCTGGAACAAAGGGTTTTAAGAAGTGGTCCAAAAATTGGGAGAGGGGTTCCAAAATGGAGCCATTGCCAGACACAATAGGTCTTCCTGGTAGATTCTCCTTATTTTTATGAATCTTAGGTAACAAATAAAACAATGGGGTTCTATCTTCACTGTTCAACAAAAGTTCAGATTCTATATTCGATATCTCCCCCATCATTAATCCTTCATAAATGAAATCTTCTATCTCCCTTTTGACCTTCTGAACGTAATCTTTATTGATCTGTCTATAGTGGGACTCATTATTAAATTGTTTGTCTGCTTCTCTAAGGTAAGCTGCTCTATCTAAAATCACTATTGCTCCACCTTTATCTGCTGGTTTAATAACAATTGAAGTTTCCTTCCCTAACTTCTCCAAAGCCATACGTTCAGCTTGGCTTAAGTTTTTGAATATCTTCCTATTTTTACCATCAATTGATAACAATTCTTCTTCCATCACCTCCTCATAGGATTAATAGCCGGGGGGCAAAGGTGGATTTAGATTTAAATATTGTCTGGTTTTGTATATTGGTGTCTGTCTTACACCAATCTTTCAACCGTATTTGTCTATACAAACGGAACATTTCTGTCCTACTCAAAAAATCATCATATCTGGGAGTGGGGCCAAAAGACAGCCCTTTCCCCAAAACTCTCAATGGGCCACATGAGGCAGTGGGCCTTAGAAAATGGAAAGCTTATAACTGTGAGTTATTTCTTTGATTTAATGTAATTGTGTGGTTCACTATGGGTCCTGATCCTGGCTATATGGCTTATTGCTCCTTCTGTATTGATCCCATTAATTAAAAAAAAAATAAGAAAAGAAATGGGGTTTGGCAACCACCCTGCCTCTCTCTCTGTCTCTCTCTCTCTCATACTAGATGGCCTCGGCCGCCTTATCTGACTGACCTCATGATGCAGGGTGGCATTGGGAAACAAACTGTAAGCCTGCCAGCCAGCCTATGGCTACACGATCTCGGTCTGCCTATGTGACACTGACTCGCTCTCACTCTCTTGCACTGCAGTCTTTGTTAGACTATCTGAGTGCCCTGCTGCCAATGTCCCAGGCTGCCTGCTCTACTGCCTCTCATGCCATGCTGCGTGTCTGCCCGCCCAGCTTGCTGATAAGCTCAAAGTATACCTCAGTCCGCCTTCCTGCCTCCTATGCCAAGGTTCATGTCTGCCAATCCAGGTTGCCTAGCTCAAACCCTGCCCAAGCCCACCTGCCCTACTGCCTCTCATGCCATGCTGCCTGCCTGCTCGCCCGCCTGCTCAGGTTGCAAAGCTTGACCCCTGTCTCAGTCTGCCTGACTGCCGCTCATGCCGCGCCACCTGCCTGCCTGCCTTGGCAACCAATGTCTGCTGTTGCTATTGCCAATGGACCCCAGGCCTATATGCTGTCTGTGCCAAGTGTTCTGTACCCTGGCAATCCACTGTCTGCTGCTGCTAGTGCCAATGGCCCCCAGACCTATATGTTGTCTGTGCCATCCAAGGGGTCTGTACCCGGGAAACTCTATGGCTGCTGCTGCTCCCAATCATGGCATGTAGTCTGTCTGCCCGCCCAGGCTGCCAAGTTCAAAGCCTGCCTGATTGCTGCTCATGCTACGCTGCCTGCCTGCCTGCCCATGTTGCCATTGCCAGCTCAAAGCTTGCCTCAGCCAGCCTGCCTGCCTGCCCACCCAGGTTGCCAAACTCAAATCTTGCCTGAATGCCGCTCATGCCACACTGCCTGCCTGCTCCAGCAACCCATGTTTGCTGCTGCCCAAGGCCCCCACCCCCCAGGCCTATATGCTGTCTGTGAAAAGGGTTCTGTACTTTGGCAACTTGCTGCTGCCAAAGGCCCCCACCCACCGGGTCCATAAAAATGCTATCTGTGCAAAGGGTTCTGTACCCTGGTAACCAGCAATCCACTGTCTAACCACCAGCACCCACTGCCCGCTGCCAAGGAGACTGTCTCTCTTTCTCTCTGGCACACCCACATAGACACAAGCCCTGACCCTCCTGGGGGGCTATCTGCAAGTTGAGACCATGCTGCTGGCACATCTTTGGGTTAATACCTTAACTATGCTACATGTGGTGCCAGGTGCTGCTGGTAGGGATCAACAAGCTATATGAGATTCTGCCACCTGCCAGCCTGTACTTCTGCACAGAGGGATAAAAGATTGGAAAGTTCAAACAAAGCTCGTAACAATATCAACAAATATAACTTTTATTAACAAAACAACAACAACAACAACAACATTATAAAACAAAACCCAAACATTTTAAACTAGAAAGGAAACGTATCTATTTATTCAGTCTTTGGGCCTGCCCTCCAGAAGTTGGGGGAAAGGCAGAAGGGTGCATGGGAGGTAGGGACAGGGGGCATCCCACCCGCTGGCATTTCATAGCCATGCTCGACGGCATAGTCGATGGCCCCTACCACGGCCACCTGACAGTTGGAGACCGACTGGCAAAAGAGTTCCAGGTCAGCCTTCTTGGTGGAGATGTACTTTGAGATGTACTGCATGTACGCCTCCACCTTCTGTTCCCGCACCTTGACCGCCTGGAACCATTCCACCAATTGGTTCTCCATGGTGGCTGCTTGTACCTTTAGGGCATCCACAAAGTCCCAGGTGGGCCTCTCCACCTGTGCCCAAAAGGCCTTGTCCTCAGCAGACTCCCGGGGCACGGGGGACTCCACATCAGGGCTGGAGGAGGGGGAAGGACTTACATGCTGGTGCTTCCGGGTTGCTTTACCCCCTTCTTCTGGTGCTGTTGCTCGGCTCCACAGCCATGCCAGAGTCTTCCTGCCACTTCACCGTCATTCCGTGGAGATTTTCAATATGGGTGATTATCCCTGATGTGGTCCCCTCTCTCTGCCTCCTTAATCTTTTGAAGCAGATCTAAAGAACATAAAAAGATAGGAACATAAAAAGTGCCATACTGCATCATACCAATGGTCTGTGTCAAGCCCTGCCTGCATTCTGTCTCCTCCACAAGTGGGTAGGTGGCCAATATCTCTCTGCAGGGGACTCCCATTCCTAACAGGTCATAGGGCATTGTGCAATCCATTCCCTGTTGTTCCAGCCCCCATGCCTTACCTTGTAGATGGTGTATTTTTCATGCTTCTCAAACCACTTCCAGACATTGGACCTTGTCTGATGACTGTCTGGGGGTGCCACTGGCGAGTCTGACCTCTGCCTCGTTGTCCTGCGTGGTGTGGCACCAGTGCTGGGGCCAGCATCTGATTCCTCTCTGAAACAGGAACACATAAACAATACCTAAGTAATATCATGCATTTATGATGATACCTCTAGTCCTTCCTCCTTGGGGTGCTAGGGATGGCAAAGGGAGACAGTGACCCTGGCTGGAACGTGCAAATCCTGCAATCCTTGGGGCGCTTGGGATGGCAACTAGAAAGACCCTTGCTAGTTGCTGGCATGTGCAAATCCTGCTCTCCTTGGGGTGCTAGGGGATGCTTGGGATGGCAAATGGAGAGACCCTGGCTGGCACGTGCAAATCCTGCCCTCTTTGGGGTGCTAGGGTTGGCAACTAGAAAGACCCTTGCTGGGACGTGCAAATCCTGCCCTCCTTGGGGTGCTGCTAGGGACGGATAACAATGGAGAGACCCTGACTGACACATGCAAATCCTGCCCTCCCTGGGGTACTAGGGATGGCAACTGGAAAGACCCTGGCTGGCACATGCAAATCCTGCCCTTATTTGGGGGTACTAGGTAGAGATGGCAACTGGCGAGTGGAGACCCTTGCTAGGGATGGCTGATAGGCACATGTTTGGGTGGGGGTGCTGTTCATGCTCGTGCCTGACTGCTGGAAGAGCCCCCCACACTACAGTACCCTCTCTCTCTGTGGCAGACATGTGTTGCTGCCCGCTGATGCCCACCGTTTGTGCCTGACTGATACCCACCACCCACCTCCATGCCAGTGAGCTCGCTCTAACAGATAGAGCCTTAAGTTTCTTGTCCTCAAAGTAAAAAAAAAAGTTTACAAACCTGGCAGCAGTGGCAGCAGCAGCACCACCTGTGCCCGCCGGCTTTGACTCCTACACCACCGAAGATCCAGCAGCAGTGGCAGGAGGAACCTCTTCCTCCACCACCAGTTTTGCCACCTTGGCCTTCCCCCAGGCCCGGTGTTTAATGGTGGTGGCACTGGTCACCTTCTTCTCCATTTTTATTTTTATTTTTTTAAACAGACACAGCCAACACACCCACCAACACTCACCAACCAGCCAAACCAAAACCAACACACACCACACAGCCAAAACACACAAATCAAAGCCGAACACCCAGCCAGCCACAACACACACGCTCTCACCTACACAAGCTCCGCATGCACTCGAAGTTCCAGTTTCTGGCGTGGTCACGGGCTCTCGCAATACTTTTTCCGAACGCCTGAACTGAACCGAACATAACCAAACCCAATGACCGAACTCAAACTCAGCGACCGAACTGAACGGATGAACCGAACAGGACCGAACTGAACGACCAAACCTGAACCGCGATCTGTTAGCCCATCCCTAGTTAGAACTTCCCTCTCAATTCTTACTTTCCGCTCTCCCCATTGACTCCTGCCTAACTACAACCAATCCAAGCATGTGCACTTGAGACTTCACATCCGCTTGAATGTTTTTATCCCTTGTCTCTTTCCCTATGTCCCCTCTCCTTGTCTTCCCCCTCCGAGTCTATTAGATTGTAAGCTATAGGCAGGGAGTGCATCCTTCTCATTGTTCTGTAAAGCACCAGGTACACAACTGGCGCTATACAACTGCTTATAATAATAATAATTCATTAATAATAATGAATAGGAGGAAATGGATCACTCCATTACAACACGTTATGCACTATTCTACATTAACTGAAACTGCCACTGTTAGAGACTGAACAGTCAGACTGAATGCTGGGCTGGATGGGCCATTGGTCTGACCTGGTATGGCACTTCAGATCCTTATTTTCTTCCTTCCACAAAAACCTTAGGGTACAGCATATTAAATCTATGATACACAAGCCGTGTACTCCAGAGTATCACACTGAAGCCCCTGCAGGAGTACGTGGTTTGTAGATCATGGCCTAAGATAGCACAGGCTTTTGGGTGTTAACAAGAGTTCAATGACATAATGTTCATGTCATTATTTTTTTTAAATGAGTTTATTGTTCAAAAATGTATTTGGTGATTGGACCAGCTGTGGGAACCCCTGGAGTGGCCTGGATTGGAGCGCGGATGCCTGCCACCCATCCCACTACCCTCCCCCTGCTGCAGGTATATTTGCAAGGACAGGGGCCCTTGGGTGCCTGCCCTTGGAGACTATAGTAGACCATACCGGGATTGGATTGCTATGCTATAGATATAAAGTCTTGATTTATGTTTTTTGTTTGGATGTTTTGTGTTGGTCATAGTAGATTATAAGTGTAATTTATGTGGGGGTTGGGGATGCATTTGAATTGTTTTTAGTTTCTTATTTATTGTATTGATAATTAGCATTGTTGTAAACCACTTAGGTTTAATTACTGATTTACAATTTTATCTATTTTGTGGAGCCCCTTTTGTTTTTTTGTATTGTTTTTTGTATGGTTTTGTGTTGTGACTCCCCCACATTAGCGAACATTTTTGTAACAATGGTTCTTACCAGGAAAGCCTGCAGGCAATTAGAAAAGCAGGATAAACCTGGGAAAAGGGTAACATCTCAGCATCAAATTACAGATCGGTTACCTTTACAAATGATAAAGAGGCAAAATTTACATGATGGTACTATACAAATGTCGGATAAGGCTGTGTTGGTTGATAAAACCATAGGCGGGTGGCTTTTTAGGACCTCTGCTTAGCATAGTCATTCCTCTGATCATTTGACTAGACAGTGATGGAATATGCTGAAAAAATGTACTTGGTGCCATCACAGCAGCTAGAGCAGTTAAGAAGATCTCCTCCCTCTGAGGAAAACATCAGAACTGCTGCTAACCGTTCCCTAGATGCAGAAATGAAGGCCGTTCTACACAGGCCCAATTTGGCTGACTATGAGAAGGCTAAGCAGTATGCTTCTGTCCTTCAAAAATATTTAACCTTTGTGAGGCAAGAGGAGACTGAAAAAGGGAAACTGACTTTAATGCTTCCCCAGTCAGAAGAGCTGACCTCTAACCCCCAACCCGGACCCTTGCACGAATTGGATCCGGTCACTCAGGAGGTGCTGAGAGGGATAAATAAGCAGAATCATGCCAATGTGCAGCTTCTGCTGACTAAATTAAAACAGAATACCAAGCACGCCTTCTGGGATGACGACGACACATTTGTCTACAAAGGCACACCAATAAGAGGGTCTAACATGCTGGATCTGGTGCGTGTAGCGACACAGCAACACATTCTCAAGAAACCACCCACTGGCTGGGATTTTTTTTGAGAGCTATGGCCAACATTAACGTTCCTTCATCTCTAATAAGAAATGCCTCAAACAGAGAACTTCTGGACTCCATGAAATCACACCCCACCTCAAGTCTGCCTACCACTCCTGTGTCCCCTCTTCAAACCTATAGAAGGAATCCCAGACTGTTTAACTGGCTCCCTGTGTAACATGTTGTTTTACTGTGATGTAGTTTAAATAAAACCTTGATTTTCTTTTTTAAAAGAATTATGCTATCTGGTTCTTTACTTCAAAAGGGGGTTGAACAAAAGACACAAATGGTGAGTTACTTTTAAACCCTCATAAGGGGGTCGCTTTTATTGAGAAATAAGGCTATGAAATTCACGGCAGGAGACACAGGTCTGGGCTTGTTGAAACATGCCCGTTACATTCCTGGGCATGTCCATGAGGTGGTACTTTTAATTTTTTTACAAATTGCATGACCATTCAGTCATTTTCTGCTAAATTATCAGAATACAAATCTAAAATTTGTTCAAAAGATAAACCCTTGCATCAGTGATGTAGAAAAAAATACACAGTGATAACCACAGGCCATAGTAGCTTGGGTCTTGTAATTGTTTACAGTGAAACACACTCCTACAGCTATTTTTGTTCAAAAATTTTAAAATGCTTCTAAGAAACAAACCTCTGTCAGGGGGCTCCCCATAAGAGTAAAAAAACTCACTCTGGTTGTGCTCTGTCAGGTAGCTTGCAAGCCAGTGTGTTCTCCAGGCTGGGTATGGGTGTGTGTGTTGATCACTAGGCCTACGGGCCTTTGCGTCAATCTCCCCTTGGGAAGCCAGTCACTCAGGAATACATCAAATAAAGTCTTTCTCATGTAAGGGTCTGATGATAAAACACTTATTAGCTGTACGGTATCCATGTCACATATAGTCAAACAGCATGTTCCTCCTTTGATTTATCTCTATCACATTGTCAAAAACAACATAAACAATCATGGTGATGGTGATGGTGATGGGTAAGGCAGCAGCAAAATGTATGTCTGCCCTCAGGTTTCCATTTTTAATCAGCGAGTAATGGTCGCCACCTTCCTGATTGGGAGACAGATCAAAGGCAAACAGTGTGAATCCCTGTGCAAACTCCTCATGGTTGATGAGCAATGCCCAGTCTTTCATGTGCTTGCCAGCGGTTTGTACCAGATTCATGTATTCTCAGACACAATTTCTTCCTGCAAAGTCCAGCTGCAGTGACTTGGCTGGAATTTGCTCTCCATCCACACAAAGCGCCACAAAATTAATATCATAATGTTTAAAACTGGAGGGGTTCTTGGCATAATTTCCACTAAAAGCATAATTGTCCAGGAAACCCAAGACCAGCAGCTTTGGGATCTGTCCTAGAAACAGATTCTCCTGATTATTGACACGACTGCTGGTGGGGATGGTGAACACTTTCATCCCCACCCAATCTACCGGGTGTTTAGCATTGGAGGTAAGCAAGGTCTTGGCATGTCCTAGGCAAACTCTGGGTGTCACTCGTACTTTTTTCACAAAAAGTGAGGCGTTTAGAAACTGCAACTCGTACCGTCTGGCAGGCTCATTACTCATGAGGCAGAAAGAATCTTTGCTCTGAGTCAGTTTTATTTTAATGTCCACTGCGTTCAACAATAGTTTTTCTTGAAAAAAACAGATTTCTGTGGAGGGGGCCCAACAGCTCAACTTTTCTGCTCTCTGCGATTAGTTGTGCCCTCTTCTTAAAACCCTCATTACTCACCTCCAAATCTGTTGATTCGTGGTGTCCAGCTGTGTCTTTGTAAAAGAAGCCTGCAGAAAATTGTGTGGCAAGGGCGTCTCCACCATAATTGAGCACAGATTCTATGAAACCACTGTAAGGGTAGCAGTTATTGCTCTGGCTAATGAGGCAATTGCCCAACGTGACATCCAACTGACTGAAAATGGAGGCCATAGGGTAATTCACTAGCCCCACCTCAGTGTCTGTGTTGATGTTGGCTCCGTTTTCCTTGACAATCTTGCAGGAAAGGTAGAGTAACATGTTGTTCAAATCTAAATAGTCTATTCCATTTCCAGAGATGAAAAAATCAAGTGGGGCTGCCTCACCCACCGTTGAGAGAGGGGGGATTTCTATGTACATGCTCTTCTAGATGATGGTTTGTGTGTGGGATACTTAAAAAAGGTCTAGCTCAGATTTGGTGCATTCCTCAGATCCACAGTGAATAAAATCCATGCTGATTAAAAGATATCACCCTTTCTCGTACTAGCACATCTCCTCTTTTGTGCAGCCTTCCCCCACTTCTGCCGTGGTACCCTCTGCAGAGCCTTCCTTTTATGGGCTCGAGGGGGCCCCACTTGTGGTGTTTGTGGAGCCTTTCTCTTAACTCCTCTTTTTCTTTGTATATACATAAGCCTGGAGCCCTCCTGTTTATCAGAGGGGGTGATTTTCTCCATGAAAGACATGCCCCAACAGATCCTTGGCTATATTTTGGGCTGCTGTTTTGGTGTGGGTCTTAATCAACTCAAAGCCCCTTCTTAACAGAGGAACTGCTTTTCAAAAGAGACTGCAAAATATCCCCCCAATGCCTGCTCCATACATCACAGGGGCCCAGTAGTTGTAATAGTTGGCATAGACCCTGGGGTCCCTGTAATTTTTTACAATCACCATCTTCAAAGCTCACTGCTCTCCGAGGGCATATGTGTAATTTCACAACCATCTTTCCAAAACGAAATGAGATGTGCTCGTTCTGAACTGTCTTTATTTCAATGGTGATAGTGTCAATGTGGTGTTTACTGATCAGTATGTAGTGAGGCTTGTCATAGGTGATGGTTACAAACTCGTTACTGTTCCCATGCACAGGAACACAACGCAAGAACGGCACTGAGAAATCCCCCACAAACTGGTGTTCTACGATGTTGGTGTACAGGTACAGAGAGTTGAACCCTTCTGTAATGTCTGCAGCATGGGGAAATTGTTGGCTCGTTAAACCTGTTGACGCCCCTATTATATGGGCTAGTGTGCCATGGGCCTGGAAATGGAATTTGGTTGAAACAGGAACGTCCATTCTAACTTTTCTTCTCACAGGATCAAACCTCAGGGTTACAGGAGGTGGCTTGATACCTCGGGGTATCTGGTTGTTTATTTGATCCAGTAGTTCTGCAATTCTTGAATAATAGCCGGGGGCGAGAGTGTAAAGCCATTTTGCAGGTCCATGGCTGATTTAATCAACGATGTTGTCCCAACTGTCTGGGTATTGTATTTCAGCCAGCCCCACTTCCCAAGCGCCTGAATGGTCCAAGGGTCTAACTAGCTGTATGGTAAAATTAGAACTGGTGTTTTGTGGAAAAGCACTGGTGCATGTGTTGCTCGGTAAAGTGATGTTAAACCCTCCTTCCTCCATGATGATTAAGCATCAGTGACCTTTGAAGCTTTTGCCCAACTGTTAAATTTAGAAGGCCAGCCTATCCACTTTACCAAGCACTGCTTGTTTCGCCCATTCCCCTTTGTGGCTAACACCTTCTCAATCCTGTACAACGTTTCCTGTTTAGGGTTGACCTTTTGAAGTTCTTCAGGATAGAAAGGGCCAAGGATCTCTTCACCTTCGTAATCTGTCAGTCTGTACACAGGCTTCCATGCCTTGTTAAGGACGTCATCCACTATGAATATTTCCCCTGTAAATGTTTGCTCATAACTTTTCTCAAATTTGCCCTTGAACTTGGAGATCCTCACGTGGTCCCCTTTCTAAATGATGGCAACTCCTTTCTTATCATCTGATTGTACCCATAAAGCGTTTCCCACACACTCGAAGCATTTGTGGTGTTCACATCTACAGGTCTGGTAAGTATGAAACGGTGAAAACTGTGATTATAACTCTTTACGAGTTGAAGCAGCACATCTATATAACAAAAGGTGTTGCAAGCTGTGAAATATCACCACATCCTTGTTTTTAAAGTTCTGTTAAAACACTCCACCACCCCTGCCTTCACATGATTGTTAGTCACAAAGTGGTGCACTCCATGCTGTTAGAGCAAATTTTGGAATGTCTTCTTTAAAAATTCCTTTCTCTGGTCTGTCTCTAATTTTTGAGGTTTCCTCCCTTCCCTGACTATGGCTCCAAAGGCCTTACTCACTTCAGCTCCTGTCTTGTTTTTCAAACCTAAGGCCCACGCATACTTAGACAGGATGTCTATGATGGTCAAGATATAACTGATACCCCCATTATATGTAGAAAGATGCTGCATGTCAGCCAAATCAGCCTTCCATTGCGCATCCACCCCTGACATGACAATTTTGTTTCTTTTAAAATACTTTCATGCAGGTTTGTGCAGGGTATACGCATCTTGGTCTGGAAGCCATGAAACCACCTCTTTCTTAGATATGGTATTACTCTGCTTTTTAATGGCCTGAAAAAGAGGTTCCACACCTCCAACGCTTCCAACCTCACCTGGTGTGTAATAAATCTTTTTTTAAAATGCCTCGTGATCAGACATGCTTCCAGCTACCACTGCTAAAAAACAACAATGACACCAAATAACATTTAAAATAAAGTTTTTATTCTTCTGGTGTTGCTAGTTTCTTCTTACAGCAGTCCACCGGATCACATCCTCTCAAGCACTTGCAAATGTAGGAAACACAGGATATGTTTACTCCGACAGGATCTTCCAACTTCAAGTTTTCAAAAGCCTTTACAAGGTCCACATTTACCTGTTGAAATAATAGATAAAATCAAAGTCTGTGTCTATTTCACTTTCCCCTCTGACAGTTCCACAACCCTCATGTAGAACTTACCACGGGGTCTTCATTCTGCGGTGTATCTATGGGTCCATCACCCCCCTCTCAGGTTTCTCTGGGTTTCATTATTGTATAGAGCTTTCCTATAAGTTCAAAGGGTCCACCAACACTGCGGTAAGCCATTTCAGATGTAGGGATGGGGGTCTCTGCTATGACGAGTGTCCACAAAATGGTGGTCCCCTCTTTCATACCTCCCTAGGAGCGGGTTTATGGGTCCTAAACCTTCATCCATTTGTTCAGTTCAGGCAGCTGAGCTGTTTGAAACCTCACATGACCCAATTCGTCCAATCTGATCTACCCCACCATGATCCACAACCCCTTGGTCCATTTTTTCTTCCAAAACAGGGTGAGCTAGAATGATGAAACCGTAACCCATTGGTCCAGCTAAGTCAGCTGAGTGGTTTGAGTGGTCAGATGACCCTTATCCACCAATCACACGTAAGGACCTTGTGGTGGGGTGGGACCTTTGGTTAAACCCTCAACCCTTGACCTGGAAGCATTACCCACTTCTACATCACATCTGACCCCATGAACTACGTCACTTCCGCTTCTGCCTACGGCACTTCCATCACATTCCCCAGAAGGCGGGACTTCCGGTCACATGACCTGTCAAACTGATAACGATCAGTTTGATGATAAGTAGCCCCCTCTTTCTAATGTGTACCTGAGCTCTTGCAGCCTCATGAATGTTGCATCCCTTGTCTCTCACTCTGTTCCCCCTTCCCTGTCTCCCCTCCCCCTGTCTTTAGATTGTAAGCTCTTGGGCAGGGACCGTGTCTATCTTTATTCTTTGTAAAGAGCCAGGTACATTGCTGGTGATATATAAATGCTCATAATTATAATAATTAATAATAAATAATTAATAATTAATATTTCTGGGGTGCTGAAATTCCAGAGGATTTGAGTCGTGTTTGATTAGCAAAGTTGTGATTCTATGTCAAACCTGTTGCAAATTTGCTTCCCAGCATGCATAGTTATGCAAATCAAGAGGGTGGGATATCTGGCAAAAAACTGGTTACCGGTTTTACTGGTTACCGGTTTACAAAAACCCAGTTTACCGGATGAAAACCAGATTTATTCCATTGATTTCAATGGGGAACTGTTCCCATTGAAATCAATAGGGGAAAAAAACAATACCTCCCTCCTCCCCCTCCAAGGCTGTGCGGGTGGAAGGGGGGCACCCCCCACCCACCCTGCCCAGCCTGGATTTAATTTTTTTACCCTAAGTCCCTAGTGCGGGCTCCAGGCCGCCGCCGGCGACCCGGAGCCCGCACCAGCAGGTACTAGGGTGATCCCTGGGGTGGAGGGTTGTTTAACACCCCACACCCCAGGGATCACCCTACCCCCCCCCACACCCAGGGATCACCTACCTTTGGTGCTCCAGGTGGCGGCGGCGGTGGTAGAGGCGGCGGTGGCAGCATGGTGGTCCGATGACTTCAGCGCTGGCTGGTGGCTTCAATGCTTTCTAGGCCTTCTGGGGAAACCCGGAAGTTCCCCAGAAGGCCTAGTAAGTGCTGAATCCACCAGCCAGTGCTGAAGCCACCGGACCGCCGTGCTGCCGCCACCACCGCTGCCTGGAGCACCAAAGGTAGGTGATCCCTGGGTGTTGTGTGTCTTAAACAACCCCCCACCCCAGGGATCACCCTAGTACCACTACCTACCTGCTGGTGTGGGCTCTGGGTCGCCAATGGCATCCCAGAGCCCACCCTAGCAGGGACTTCAGGGAAAACTTTAAAAAAAAAAAAAATCCAGGCTGGGCAGGGTGGGTGGGAGGTGTCCCCCACTTCCACTCGCACAGCCTGGAAAGTGGTTGGGTTTTTTTTGTTTCTTTTTTTACATTGCGGCCATTCATTTCAATGGCCGCAATGTAAAAAAATCCGGCACGGGGAACTGGTACCGGTACCCCCAAATACCGGAGTAATCCAATACCGGTAGAGCAAAATACCAGCAGTATCAGATACTGGATGTACCAAATTTTCCACCCCTACAAATCAAGTTAATTATGAAAATATTAATGCTTGCAGTGAATTTCCAGAATTTGGCTTCACTGGCTGCAGAATTAAAGATTTTTTGGTGCAGTGAACTCAGGTCCCTGATTTTAACTCACTGGCAGGCTCTTGTAGCAAGCATAGGGTGCCTGGCTGTACGTGGAGCAATGTGTTCTGCCTGCCCCGGCGGGGCAACACTGCTGCTTCTCCTGGGGATGGAGGTGGCATCAAGACATGACTGTGCAGGGGAGGCCAGGCTCAGGAAGGCTACTGCCTTCCTACCCAATCTGATCTAAACCCATGGTGGGTGGGGGTGCATGCACGTTCCCACACTCCACCCATCACCCACGCATGGAGTCATCTGGAAAACTGGAGGACTCTCTGTGGGTGGAGATGGGTGTGAGCCTGTGGGAACAGCTGCACATCCACCTCCACCTACTGCGGTAACACACCCATCTCCCCACCCACAGTGGCCTGTGTGAAAAGGGCCTATGTCCTTCCCTCAGCACGTGGGTCCCTCTGTATTTTATGGTCTGAATGTTCCTGGATCTGACCCTGATCTAGGTGACTGATTTCCCCCTTGCGCCTTTGAATATATGCTACTTCATATGCCCCATAGACTTGGCAAAAAGCTTCTGTGAAGAAGGAAGATAGGAGTCATGTCAAGTACCCTGGAAGGAGCCAGTGGGCCCAATTTATCACCACTTGTTTGGCCCTATGGTCTTATCTCAGGACTTAAAGTTTCTATGAAAGCTTTGACTGACCAGGTCTGCATTGTATGAGGACATATCCTGTTTACATTGTTAGATGGTATCAGCTTGGTCTACTTGCAAGATGTTTACCTTGTTGGAACACAGTGCAAACTACAATGGGCCCAGTTTCAATAGCAAACTTTCAATCCCCTGAATTCAGAAGTGCATAAAGCATGGACTGCCTGGTAGAGGTATTTTCTTGTTCTTGCTAATGGACAGATGGACACATCCCAGCTGTTGCGCTTCCTAATAGACAATGGCTTCTCCAAATGACTCATTATGACATGTAATTTGCCTTTCTGAATAAACCTGTTTACTGCTGAAGGCAAAATGCCAACAGTTTGTACTTTGAAACAACTCCTGGCAGATAGCCAGTTATGCAGTGATATATGCAAATGGATTTCCTTCCTGGCTTCTTGGTACAGCAGATCAATTTTGATTTAAGAAACAATTCAACTATGCAAATCGCCCTAGCAAGAGAAAACACAATTAGGCACCACAATATGATCTAGCTTTCCTTTACAGTCTGCTACTGGTGCTGCTGGCATGGAGAGCCTCCACTAACATCCCCAGTGTGACTGCAGGGATGCTTTTCAAAGGAAAAATAAATGTTTCATCATAGTTGAGCTCTTAGATGTTAGAAAACTTTCCCCAGCATCATAAGGTGACTCTTTCTGTGCCATGTGGATGCTAAACTAATTCAAACTGTCTCTTATGTTTGCAAAAGCTTCAGGGCAGAAAACCAGTCATTAGTTTAGGAAAATTAGGAACTTTTTTCATCAGTTTTCTCTCCCACCTCCTGCACTGACCCCTTGTCATAATTATGGGAATGCATGGAGAGAAGTATTCAGCCCCATCACTAGATGGGTTTGAAGGCAAACTATTTCTATTTCAGCTGTTCCCTACTCGCACTGTAACCTTCTTTGCGCTGATCTGAAAAATGATCTACCAACTCCTTCTTAATCCCTTTGAACAATGGGATTTTAGTAAAAAAAACTGGAATGAGGTGCAAAGAACTGGAAGCAAGACTTAGGCTGCTTTCCCATGAGCTGATTCGGCACCGCAGGAACATGCACTATTCAAATCTAGCACAGCTCCCATCTTGTGGGAAAGTAGGAATTGTGGCTCTCCCACCAGCAGGCTTGTGCAACAGGGAATAATAATAGCCTTCCTGGTAGTTAGGGTGAACTAGATAAGGATTATAAAGCACTTAGAAAACTGAAAGTGCTATCGATTGGAGATTCCGAGGAGTCTGGGGCTCTGTCCTTGTCAGATGGGTGTAATTGAGTTTACTTTACATTACACCATGGAGTGCCCTCTTTATCAAGAATTAATAGAAATCTTAATTTATCCTTTGTTGGAGAAAGTTTCTTTTTTTTAATAAACAGGAAAAATTAATTTGGCCTTTGCAAAGTAAAGATCCAAGGATCATAATGAATCTTGCTATGTTATGGAGCCACACTAGTGACTCCATTAGTTAAGGAGGCGCTAACGTTCTGTATTGAGAGTTCCACTGACTTCAATGGAGTTCCCTGGGGAAAATTCCTCTGGCTTACAACCCTGAAGTTGACGGGGTTTTCTCTGTGAGCATACACTTATAGTCACAGATGGCTGCATAGGACAGATATTGAGTATGCTAAGTATGTGCTTTTGTCCAATATTTCATGTTAGATGAGGTGCCAAGATGTCCCTGACATTTAAAAAGCACTTGTGCTTGCTGAGGGAGTAGGAGGGAAGAGAAGCTGGATGAGATCTGGATGAGGTGATGTGGCTGGGGTATCTGTGAGGGGAGGGGGCTGAGGGAGCAGGAAGAGGGAGCAGAAGGGGGCTGGGGGCGCAGGAAGGGGGCTCAGTGTGGCATATGTGTGTACAGCTTTAAGAGAACTGGCAATAGCCAGCTCCTTCTTCCCTCCAGAACTAGGTGGGTGGGGTTTCCTGTTCAGTTGGTGTTTGTGCAGTCTCCATTTTGTGTT
>QEPC01006915.1:82375-94553 GCA_003113815.1 Sphenodon punctatus | reverse complement strand
CCCCCCCCCCCCACCCCGGTCCATGTATTAAAGGCTTCTGGCTGTTTTTAAACGGACACGACCCACCCACCAACACCCATAAACACCCATCAGAAGGGTGGTAGAGCGTCCATGTGAATGGCATCAGGTGGGTGTGCACGCTCCCGCAACCCACCCATCAACATCCACCTCCACCCACGGAGCATCCAGGAAGGACCTGGCATGCTCCGTGGCTGGAGATGGGTTGAGGTGGCTGGAGATGGATGTTCAACACCCAGCCATCCATGTAAATGCCAACCGGCAGTGGTATCCATTGCTCCATGGGTGGGTGTGGGTGGGTGGAGAAGGGTGTTGACCAGGAGCAAACACTCACCAAAACCCATGTTTACACAGATGCTCCCACCCATCTCCACCCAGGGAAATGCTCCCCACCCACTGGCCAACACCCATCTCCACCCAGAGGAATTGGGTGGAGGCATCATATGTGCATGGGGCCCATGGTGATTGGCTGCAATGGTGCCCTGCAACATGTATAATAAAATGTAACACCCATTTTATGCGTGTTAGAGTGTCTGTGTAAAAAGGGCCATGGCTAGAGAGTCCCCCACAGGAGTCCACAAGCAGACACACCTACTGTTAGAGGTGTGCACCAAAGCCCATGTTGTTTTCATTTCCATTTTTTTGTTTTCATTATTTAAATGTCATTTTCATAAATATCAAATTGTTGTTTTCATTTTTGCTTTTGTTTTCCATTGGTTTAAATGGAAAACACATTTCCAGATGTAGCATTTTTGTATTTTATTATATTTGGCTGATACTTGGAGGGCTTATACCTCCAATGGAAGGCATTAAGTGTACCAAAATCCAAAATGTTTGGATAAAGGAATCCAATTTTAGAAGCAGTTGAATTATATTATTTTGCAAAATTCTTCATATACATTCTTAGCTGTAACAACTTTCCTTTACATTTAACGTTGATGAAACTTGGCACATTTATACCAATTTCTATATTTACTATCCCTGCCAATGCTTATAAGGATTGGATAAAGGGTCCTGGTGGTATAAGTAATTAACTTATAAATGTATGTCTCACAGTAACATCTTTGTAGTCCAACCAGTGTACATGAAATTTTGTAGGGCTGTATAACATACTTTCACAATCATGTCTGCAAAATATGGGAAATATGTGATAAAGGGTCCCAATTTTATATGCCTGCACAGCATATGCAGGAAGGAGCCTATGCCAGGGATTCTCTCACATGTCACTGTGGTGTAAGATCAGTTTGTGAAGCTAATTGGCCAGCAGAAATGTCAACCAAATAGCCTCATTCTGTTCTGTGACCATCCCAACATCTCTCCCACACTTGTTACTGGGAAGTCAGAAGCATCTGTTTAGGAAAGAGCCAATAGAGATTCTCTTACATCCTTTTTCACAGTGCTGCAGGATGTAATTGTGATGATAATTGGCCAGCCTGGATGTGTAAACTATGTCTCCTGATTGCTGGGATGCTGTCCCCAAAGTCCCAGTTATGTCCCTTCTATGCCCATCTGAGGGCTGCACCCTATGTCCGCCTCGAAGCCACTACCAATTGGTCCTATAAAGCTAGAAGCATGCAGTAATTAGACGGTGAATGTGTCTGTCAGTCTTTTGGGTTTCTCCACATCCTCCCTCCTTCAGCCTCTCTCCCCCTGCCATGCTAGGTGCCTGCCTCTGACTGGCACTGCATGTGCTGCTATTTATCTGAATAATGGTCTTCAAGGGGACAACTTCAATTGCTTATAAAATTGGATTCCTTTATCAACTTGTCCTGTAGTTTGTCAGAGATTACAGGGAAGATATAGGATACATTCCTAGCAAATATCTTATAAACAGGATGGAATATACAAATGTTACAGCTGGAAATGTATTTTCAAGTTAATGTCTTATACCATCAGGACCCTTTATCAAAGTTTTCTGAAAATTACCATGATTGTTAAGCTTGTGGAGGGACATAATATTTACAGGTTTCATGCAAATTAGATGGAAGTTTAAATTTTGTAGCTATGAATGTGTATGGAGCTTTTCTTAAAATCACAACATTCAATTGCTTCTAGAATCAGTTCCCCTTATCCAATCATTTCAGAAATTGATAAACATAGTGCCCTCCATTCAGGGTACGTTATACTCAAGTTTAATTAGAATTGAATAAGAAACTTAAAAGTTATAGCCAGAATATATTCTTCAGTTTTTACCCTTTATTTCAAAAACAAAATGTCATTTTCATTTCTATTTTCATATTATTATTTGTCAGTTTTGTTATTGCAATAATAATAATGAAAACAACAATTTTTGTTATCATTATTATAATAAAGCAAACAACATGCACACCCCTACCTACTGGGAGAGATGCCAAATGCCCGTCTGGGAGCCCTTAAAGGAGAAGCGAGAGAGGACATGGGTGCACTGGCTTCCAACCTGTCCAGAAGGAAAGCAGGTGATAAGAACAAGGGAGACAGCACCACAACACATACGGGAAGGGGCAGGGTAAGCAGAGGGACCCTGGGCTGCCCAGGGGAGGGGGGTCCAGAACACTGGAGGAGGGGAGGAATGTTGGCAACTGACAGCTCTCCAATAATGACACAAGGCAGAGGGTGCAACGCAGCTCCAGTTGTACCCACACTCCCACCCATAGCCATGGGGCCCAGGGAGGAAAGCACATCTGACAGTGAGGTAAGATCAGGGAAACCCACCCACGCAGGGGAGCATGCAGACAAGCCCTGAGAAAATGCCAGGGAAACATTGGGCAGAGAGCTGACAGCTTCACCTATCCACCCCCCCCCCAGGAGAGTACCCAAACTCTGGTGCACAGCACCACGAGAGAGACAGCCAAGGAGGACCTTCATGGCAGTCAGGTAAAACAGCGGGAACCCCTGGGGGGGAGGTGAGGGCAAGGAACACCCCACAGAAACAACAGGGGTGCAGCAGGACAGCAGCTCACCCAGATGCATTCCCCCAACAGGAGACCACCTGATCCACTGCCACAACAGCCACCGGGCAGGTCCCATGCAGCAAAGTTGGATGACCCCCCACAGGCAGAATCCAAAAGGGGAACCCCTGGATCAGGGACGAGACTCTGGACTTCATACTGTGGGACAGCCTCACTCCCGTGCCCATGCGACCCTTGAGATCATCCGTGGGAGCCTTTTTGGAGGTTCCCTGGGTGAGACGGGTGGCCACCAATGTTAGATCTTTATTGGTGGCCGCCCCTGTGCTGTGGAATTCTCTCCTGGAGGAGACTCGGCTGGATCCCACTCTCCTTCTGTTTCAGCGTATATGTAAGACCTGGCTGTTCTGTCAGACTTTTGGCGAGGGGTAGGGGTGGGGTGGGGGTGGGGTTTTTCCCCACATATTGTTTTTAAAATTGTTTTAAAATTTTATACTGTTTTAATTAATGTTGTTCGCTGCCCCGGGCTACCCTGTGAGCAGGAGGGGCGGGATATAAATTTTAAATAAATAAATAAATAAAAAAACCATGTGTGGGGTCCCAAAAAGGTCCAGTACAATCTGGTGCGCAACTACAAGACCAAACAGGTCTATGAATCCATTGCCTAGGAAATGCAGTGATTGGGGTACAATAGGGAGTGACTCAGTGCATGCAGTAGGCAAGGACTTGAGGTCTGGATATAAACATATCAAGGACAATAATCTCAAGTCTGGCAGTGCCATGTGCACACAGGAGTTTCATGACCTGCTGGATCATTACCTCTGCATGGACGGGGACATTGTGGCCTCCTGCATCCATGGCACCACCTTTGCCAGGGGCAGAAAGAGGACAAAAACAACACACACACCCTGCCTGAACCCGTGGAGCAGGGGGAGCCCACTGCCCCTGGTGAGGTCAGCCAGGAAGCGGGAGGGGACAGCTCTGTCCTACCAGTGGAGAAGGTGTCCCTGGAAATGAGCAGCATCACTCTCTACATACACCCCCAAAACCCACAGGGTCAAAACCTCCCAGGAGGAGAAGGAATATGACCCAGGTAAGAGAACGACCCCAGGGAACGTGGGGGGAGGGGTCCAGGCCATGAGATTCAGGATCCCAGCTGGGAAACAATGCCAAAATTACAGATCGCTTTTGCTCTCACAGCTCAAGGGGACCTGGAGTTGCAGAAGGAGGAGGTGGTGGCCCAAGAGGAGGATGTGGAGGAACCAGAAGCCATCCCAGAGCCCGGCAACCAGGATACCAATGTTAGATTCACACAGACAAGTAGTGGGAGGTAGCTGGGTGTCACAAAGGGGTCAGGGGCATAGAAGTGCCTCTGGCCCCATACCCTTCCAAGGGCAATCAAGGAACACTCATGGGGACAGCAAGGAGGGGGGCTGGGAACATCACAAGACCATGGGTGGAGATAGCACAGGGGATGGAGGGGAACACGGCCATGGAGGAGCGACAGGAAGATGAAGTCGTGACAAGGATGGGAGACAGACACACTCAGGGATAACAGGAGCAAGTATGGGGCCCCCTCCACATGTCACTGTGGAAGTGGAAGCACAAGGGGAGAACAGCAACAGAGCCAAGACCAAAGAAAGAGCAACCGGAGGGAGGGGGTAGATCCAAGTGCAGGCCCAGGAGTCAGAACAGTTAAACAGTAGCTGATCTCCAGCCCCAAGCTAAACACAGGTTTCCTTGCCATTCACAGAAGAGTGTCCTGATCCATCCATGGGTACTGCTGCCACGAGTGCACAGAGGAACCGGAAGATGCGGTCCAGCAACTGGAGGAGGGAGGACATTGGGAGGGACCTGCTGGTGGAAACCAGGCAGCTGGCAGACTTGAACAGGGAGGAACAGACCCTCAACAGGGAGGTTCAGCTAGGGGAGGGGGAAAGGGACTGGGGCAAAGTGGAGTAAATGCTCACCTGGTCCCACACAGAGCACCTGTGGGACAGGTGCCAAGCTGCTTCCCTCCTTCATGAGCAGAAGTTTGACAGGCAGGAGAGGGTCCCCCAGAAATACCAAGGGGAGCCCCTAGGCCAGACTGCCACACTCCCGGTTTCCCTCCAGCACCCTCCATGATCCCCCCTACCGGGCCACCAGCCACCACAGAACATCCCGGCACCCCCACTGATACAACCACCCAGGTGGGCTGCCCCACATCCTCAGGTAAGCATGGGGAACAGGTGATGGCCAACCGACATGGGGGGGGGAACACAGGACATGGTACCCACCCGCGCACAAGAAAGGGCAATAAGGTAGCATGGGAAGTGGTGATGGATGCAGGAAGGTCTCATACGGGAGCACCCAAATGGATACCCACTACTACTAATGCTAAGTATCTTATCCACAGGAGCTACCACCAGACCCATCTGTGGAGTGGCCGGTGGAGGAAGGAGAGCCCGGGCCAGGCAGCTGGCGGTCACAGCGGACAGTAGCTGCCAAGGCCCCCAGAGAGCCATCCCCCGGTGGTGCCATAAAGAGGGGATGGGGAAGACCCAGGAAACAATGAACCCCACCCCCTGTAAATAGTCCCCCGGTAAACATGTTAAATGTAACTTAGTTTTCCGTCATGGAGTCTGTACAGGGGGATCCAAGGGATGAGAGAGAGCCAGCAGCAAACCACATCAGTGGTTAATGACAGGAAACTGGTGACAAACAGCTGCAGGGCAGGCGGGCCTGGCAGCTTACATGCGTGCCCTATCAGACTGATGGATCCTAGAGGGCACGGCCCAGTGGAAAGAACAAGGGGCCAGGATGGCCAGGTATCAACTCTGGACCTCAGGGTGGTGGCTGGCAGTCCAGGAGGGCTCAGCTGCCACTCCGTGCCCCTGTCTCCAGGCCGGTACCTGGACTCGCAGCGGGGGATGCATCCCCACCACATCCGGTTGCTGAGACAACCGGCCCCACTGTAAGCGGCATCGCACTGCCACTCGTGAACCCGCAGGGGGCAGGGCCATGGCCAGAGCCTCTGCAGCACTCCACACAGCTCAGGGCATGTCAGGGGGCATGTCTTTCCCTTGATAAGCTGGAGCAGGGGGCTCCCTGATGCCGATAATCAGAGTGAGAAACTGGCCCCTAAGCTAAGTGTTGTGATTTATTGCTATTATGAGACGTGTGGGTTCTGGGTGGTGCTTGTGTATACGTAGGGGTGGTGTGTTGGACATCTGTTTCCCTGTACCCTTCCCTCCTTGGTGAGTTTGGTGACTGGATTGTGTGTGGGTGTAGAAAGGAGTGCCTGTGTGCTAGCCCTTCTCCCTTCCCCCGTTCCTGGTCCCTTCCCCTATCTCGGGTGTGTGCATTCTCCCTTTGGCCTGCCCCTGCCCCCCCCCTTCATGCCTCCACAGCCTTCCACACTGCCAACACCTTCCTGTACCCCCTGGTGTGACTGCTTGGTGTGTGGCCCTGTGGCGGGTAGAGCCCCGCCCGGGCTCAGTCTCATGCTCTGCACCCTATGATGATAGGGGCCCTGTCTCTGTGAGACATATCGAGTCACAATACTATCCTGACGGGCAATTTCCCCTTCCTCACTGGGGGCAGAGAATTCATGGGCATGGAGGGTGTGCGGGGGTTTGTGCATGTGTTGATCCCTTCTCCCAGCCCCACTGACACCGGGTCAAAGGTCCAATGTACCACTCACTGTGCGAGGGGTTACGGAGAGCTGCAGTTGACAGCTGGCCGTGTCAGTGGTCACTGATGCCCACCGGCTGGTGGGATTTGGGCTGCACCCAGGGAGGAGGGTCACCCTGCTTCTACAGCCAAGGATGGGTGGGAACATAGCACAGGGGGTCACCACCATCTGCCAGGAAGAAACAGAACAAACAGGTAATGGCACAAAGGGTCCAAGAACCCAGTAGTATGCGGGATCCATGAGAGCGGACTGCGGTAAATCATACGAGGCCAGCCACAGGATGGGATGGAGGAGTGGTATGGGTGCCCCTGATGCCGCCAAGGAGGGGATAGAGCAGTGTAAGGTCACCACGATGACAGGTGACAGTGTCAGATGTAATGCCATCACCATTCCATCTCTCCCCAACAGGTGATGAGAACAGTGGTAGAATACCAGAGGACCCTAGGGATGGGCGAACACAGTTCGGAAGTTCAGAGTTTGGCCCAAACTCGGTCTGTTCGGACGACCGAACCCGAACCTGAATCCGAACACGAACTGACTGAACTGAACTCAATTCCGAACGTCGAAATGACCGAAGAGTTCAGTCAGTTTGGCTCGCATTCGAGTGAGTTCGGGTGACAAAAAAAGGGTCACTGGAAGTTCAAATGTGACAGGGAGGGGTAGTCAGCTGAGGAGCAGACTTCCAGGCACCAGGGGTGGAGAGGCTTGCAAGAAACTAAACTATCTGCCTCCCCCCTTCCCAACATCTTCTGAGCTAGTCCTGAACAGCAGACGTTTCAGAAGACCCCCTCTCCCCGCATTTCCCAGCTCCCCAATCCATTGCAATCCTCCTCCCATTTCACCCATCCAACCCATCTACCCCCATATTCTCATTCATTTATTTAGCGTAGTTTAGATAGATTTAGTGGTTATTTTTTGTTTTTACCCCTCCCTGTGTTCCCTGTGTTCAATCTTCCTTCCTCCCTCCCCCCTCCATTGAATCCTTTCCCTCTCCCATATAGTCCATCCCAGATTCCCTTCCCTTCCCCTGTTTTTTCATTTAGAGTAGGATTATTATATTGCTTTAAGTTTCATTTCAGTTTTGTACTGAAATGAAACTGAAACCTTAAACTGAAACCTTGTGTTGTTTGTGATTCCCCCCAATCCCATATAGATATATAGATTAGATTAGATTAGAGATAGTAGACAGTTGTAGGAGTTAGCTTAGTGATAGAGTTAGCGTTAGTGATTTAGTTTTAGTGTTTGTAGGAGTAGGCCTGTGTACTTATTAGATAATAAATTTAGTTCATAGCATTTAGAATAGTTAATAGCAGTTAGATTTAGTGTAGATATATATATATAATATTAGATAAAATAATATATAAAAAAACCCATATAAAAACAAAAAAACCAAATAAAAAACCAAAAAACCATATAAAACCAAATAAAAAACCAAAAAAACAAATAAAAAACAACAACAAAAAACCCCATATAAAAATATTTCATGAACAGCTGAACCTGAACTGAACGGCCGAACCGAATGGCCGAACCTGAACCCGGAGAACGAACCGAACGGCCGAACCTAATGGTTGGATGAACCGAACGCAGCAGAACCGAACGACCGAACCCGAACCGCGATCTGTTCGCCCATCCCTAGAGGACCCAGGTAGATGACAACCCTGCAAACTAACACCTCTCCATCCCCTCCAGGACAGGTCATGGGGCGCTACAGGGTGCCATATCACACCTGCACAGTGCTGAAGAATGGTGTAAGGGAGCACAGGCACACCACCAGGACCATCTGAGCACCAGTGCCAGGGATACCTCACCAGTGGTTTAACGAGATGTCCAGGGTACAAGGTAGTAGGATGAAGCAACCCTACCATGACAGGAGGGATCGGGAACCCACCCCAGCACCACACCCACTTACAGACCATGGGGGGTACCCATGACAACTAGCAGACAAGACAGAGGCAGGTACTGGGGTAGAAATCACCATGTATTAATGCAAGGTTAACAGTGGTACGGGACAGTTGGAAGGGGACCTTTGATAAGAAGAGGTTAATTCTCGGCCAGTTGGGCAATTATATGCCTGCATAGGGCATCTCGGTTCTCCTCTGATAACCGCCTGAAGGCCCCCCCCCGAGCTGCATTGCAGGAGGGGGCGGGATATAAATTTGTAAAATAAATAAATAAATAAACATGCTGGTACAGGGGCACAGAGCTAGTTCTTTGTAGAGGAGAGGGATAGTCCAAGGCAGTCCCACGAGTCTTACAAATGTTATGGAGTACACAGACCCCCAGGAAAAGGATGGGGGGGGGGGGTTCTGGAGGTCAAACTGGCTCCAGTTCAGCAAGAGGCACCACCTCATCTTGAGCAGGCCAAATGTCCTCTCCACCACGTACCTCGCAGAGGCCAGGTGCTTGTTGAAGAGCACCCACTTGGGTGTGTGGGCAATGGGATAGGTCCTCATCAGCCATGGGGTCAGAGGGTAGATGGGATCCCCTGTAACAACTGGAGCCATGGGAACACCCTTGATAATCCTGAACAGATTCGGGGCTATCTCCCCATTGAACATCCTGGCATAGAAGGGGGAGGAGCACAGGATCCGAGCATTGTGGCTCCCCCCTGAAAGGCCTGTGTACACATCAGTGAACAGACAACGGTGGTCAACGACTGCCTGCAGATTCACAGAGAATGCTTGCTTCCTGTTTAGGTAGTTGGCCTTTCTGTGGGGAGGGCAGAAGATCAGGATGTGTGTGCTGTCAAAAGCACAAATGCAATGACTGAGGGAACTCCATTGCCTCAAAGTCTTATATCACCATCTCCGGATCCTGTAGCTGGATGACCTGTTCCAGGAGTAGCTTGACAATGAGGTTGCATACATCGTGGAGTCCCCTGTTCATGGTCATGGCCCCCACACTGAACTGTTCTGCGATGCTTCAGCAGGAATTGGGGGTTGCCAGGCGCCACACTGCCATCGCCACCCGCATCCCAGGGGGAAATGGGTACTGCATGTTGGTAACATTCCTCTGGACGTGGGGGGCAAGGATCTCTCCAAGCCAGCTCAGCAGAGAGTGGGTCATCCAGAAGTGATCGGTCCATTCCTTGTTGGTCCAGGTTGCCAGCACCTTCTCCCACCAGTCAGTGCTGTGTGACTGCATCCAACCCAGCTCTCACGTGGGTAGGGTCACCCGATAGCTGCCCATAAACATTTAGGGGCAACCTGGAGAGGACGAGGTGGATCTGCTGTGATGCTGCCGTCCCCACTATCATTTGGTGCCTGGCCTTGAACCTCCGTGTCCATTACACCATTGCCACGTGGCACAGTTCAGCTGCCTTCCTGCTGCATGGCCCATGTGTATACCAGCAGGTGGCTGGATGCAGGAGGTTGACCCATTGATCATATGCCTGTGCCAGGAGACTGAAGCATGCATCCAGGATGGCAATCAGGACAGCTCACACTTGCGGGATGCCTACAACAGGCATTTGTGCTCCCACCACCATGACCAGTTAACTGAGCACCACATCCAGTGACTGCCCACCAGCTCCCAATCTGCCAACCCACCCTGTGCACAGGTACACTGAGTCAGCTAGCCACCCAGTGATCGCACCCCTCGCACACACCCTATCACCCACAGGCAGCACACCTCACAATCAACAAGTCTCTCTCACATGCCCCACAGTGTCACACTGTGCTGAAGCAGTTGGGTAGCACAGTGTGGGCATGCGGCATGGGCAGTGCCTCTTTCACCTTCTGTACATGCTCCAGGCCACGCACTCCAATCACTCACCAACACTCAGCACTACCACAACACATTAGCCACACGTACACCCCGAACACACCCCTGACCTCAGTCACACAGATCTATCACTCACTCCACACATCCCCAAATAGCTCACTCCACTCCCGCTATTTTTCTCTGAACTCTCTCCACTCCACAACCAGCACCACCAACGGCGCTTCAGCTGCCCCATGGCCATGATGCTGTCCCACTGCGTGACACATTCGCTTCTCTGTCTGTCTACTGTGGTGCGGTCTGTGGGTCAAACTACTGACACTTTCCTGCCAGGTCTGACAGTGAACCCCTCGGACCCCATGAATCAGTTGTATGGCTCCTTCTGTGCACCCTGGGGTGCTACCCCTGTGTCCCTGGCATCTGCTCTCCCTGGTCAGTGTTGCATCTTGTGGGTCCCTGTGCCAATAAACGTTTACCTAGTTCAGCTGTCTCTGTTCACCTGCTGTCTCTGTGGGTCTGTCGCACCGGCTGCTCTAGGTGCTGTTGCTGATGTCATGGGTGAGGTTAGGGGGGGTCAGGTCTTGGGGGGCTCGGAGCGGTGTTAGGGTGGGATGATTGCTCTAACAGGGGCACCTTGATAACAGCATGCTAGGTGTGATGGGTTTTTTGCCATCTGTACCAGTGTGTGTGTGTGTTAACTCCCAGCTCCGGCGATCTGCAGTGCCTGTGCACCTTGCGGGCTCTTGCAGCTAGTGGTTTGTATTAGCTGGGTGTTGATGTAATGTGGGGCCCTGCATTTCACCCCCTGCAACTGGCCTGTGGGTTCGGGGTCCACAGATATTGCGGGCCAAGAGGGCTGTGGATGAGCACTGTGCTGTTCTATCGGGGTGGCCCGTGCACCCTTGTGTGGATATTTGAATGGGTGGTTCCTAGCTCTGCCAGGTGGGCTGTTAGGTGGTATGCGCTCTCTTGTGGGTGCTCCCTCTGTGGTCTGTCTTTCCCCAAACTACTGTTGCTCTCCTTAGCTGTGTTCCCCTGGCTCTGTTAGCACCATGGCATGTTTCAGGGCTATGTTGTCTCCCACAGCAGCCAGGACTGCCAGCAAATACCCAATTTGCTGAATTTGGTCTATTTAAATCTGTTTGAAAAAAGTGCGTACAAAGCAGGATTCGCTTTCTGTTTCGCTTGTGACTTTGGATCTTCATTTTAGTATTTTTTGTGATTGTTATTTCCATTACTTTAGTATTTTGTGTTTGGTGTTTTGGTCACTGTGGTGTTTTGGTATATAGTAGTACTTGGTTCACTTTGGCAGTGTTTAGAGGTTTGTTTGTTCATTTTTGTTTTGTTTTTTACTTTGAGAATTTGATAACTATAGTACCCACTCACAGATACTATTCAGATACTCAAAGGACTATCTGGGAATGTGAATAATACCAAGGAACTATAAACCCACTACCCATTTCAGTTCTACAAATTATCTTCACAAAAACTGAATAAGTCTTCAGCCTTAAATTGAAGACTATCATAATGCATATGCACAGGGAAGTGTTTTACTCCACAGTAAGTCACCAATAACAGACAAGTCAAAAATGGACTTAGTTCTTTGTGTGTATGTATCTTCTATTTTGGCATGTACGTTTATCTATTTATTTATTTATTATTTAAAACTTATATCCAGTCCCTCCTGTCCAAAGGCAGCTCAGGGCATTATTCACATTCCCAGATAGTCCTTTGAGTATCTGAATAGTATCTGTGACTGGGTACTATAGTTATCAAATTCTGAAAGTTAAAAAAAAAAAAAATCTACACATTTTAAAACAAATCATAAAAACTCACCCTCCCTCCCAAACCCCCCTCCCCCTGCCCCCCCCCCCCCCCC
>QEPC01006915.1:61973-75662 GCA_003113815.1 Sphenodon punctatus | reverse complement strand
TAATAGAGTGTCTGATCCTTGTGTTTCCCTTTCCCTGCAAAGAGTGAGAGTGGGTGAGTGAGTGTATTGTGTTTGTTGTATCCCTCATTGTGATAGAGAAAGGTGGAATTGTGGGTGTGGGTTACCTATCTCCCCCCTCTCCATACCATTACCATCCTCCCTGTATAAAACCTACAAGTTCTCCCCTTGTGAGTAAGTCCTGTCCTTCACCTCCACCTCCCTTGCATCCCTTTTGGTCTCCCACTTTCCCTTTCCCTGGGATCCCTACCCCTTCCCCTTATTTCCCCAATACTGCTTTTGCATGGTGCCTGAGCCCCCGTGCATTTCCCCAAGTATCTGTTCCCCCTCCGTCCTTGTGTTACTCATGTCCTCTGGGGCAATTGGCTACCTCTCATTGCGTCCCGATGATGAGAAGGGTTGCCCTCTGAACAAGAGGGAAAGCCCACCCACTACCCTGAGGGACATTCTAGTCTTTGAGCGAAGGTCCACTTATAGAGGTAGCCGCCCCTTGTATTGGCCCCCTTGTCTTTCCCTCATTTTCCCTGTGTGTTGGGACCCCCAATCTCCCTTCCTCCCCTTCCTTTCCCCCATCCCCCGTGACAGAATTACTGGCCTCCCTTTTTCCTTTTGGGAGCATTATGACTTCCGAAGACCAAATTCAGGAGCTTATGCATGCGGTTCAGTCCCTCACCATGGAGGTCCAAGACCTCAAATCAGAGAATGAAGAACTGCGGTCTCACTACCGGACCTTGCAGGAATCTATAGACCAGCCTCTACCTTGCCCCATGGAAGATGAGGAGGGTCTGTCTGGGGGCGCTGCTGCCTTCTCTCCTGCTTCCCCTCCATTGGCCCCCACTCCTAGGGGGCCCCTCGTCCAGATAAATTCTATGGGGACAGAAAGGCTTGCCAAGGTTTTTTGGCCCTGTGCAACCTTACTTTTCAGACGCAACCCCTTACTTATAAATCAGACCAATCCAAGGTGGCTTATGTCATTGGATTACTGGGGGGAGTAGCGTTGGATTGGGCCACTCCCCTCTTAGCCACAGATGATGATTTATTATGGAATTATAAGGGGTTCTTGAAACAGTTTCATTTTTTATTTGACTACCCCCATTGAGTAAGAGATGCTGAACAAGCTATACTCCATCTGCGCCAAGGCAAAACCCCGTTGCTTGATTATATTACACAGTTCAGAAAATTAGCTTTTGATCTCGACTGGAGTGATTCTGCCTTTTGAGCTCTATTTCGACAGGGGATAAGTGATGACATTAAGGACCAGGTGGCCTGGGCAGCCACCACCCCTGTTACTTTAGACGAGATGGTCACCTTGTCCTTACAGATTGATGAGCGCCTTACAGAGCAAAGGCGTGAACGAAAACGCGATCAAGGTAGGGGAATGGGTTGGTGGGGTCCCCGATTATCCACTACCTCTCCCCGAACATTGGTCGAGCAGGAGGGTCTGGAACCTATGCAGATTGGTGTAGTGCGAGGGCCCCTTGGTATTGAGGAATGAGAGAAACACCGCCAACTCCGCCTCTGTTTTTATTGTGGCAAGGTGGGACATTTTTCAAGAGAGTGTCCCTCTAAGCCTCCTCGTCCTTTGGGGTCGGGAAACGCTGGGGGCTGGGGGAATGGGGGCCCGGGGGACCTCCCGGTAACTGGCTGTAACACCCTCCTAAAGTCCAGTAACCTTTCTGTGCCTTTACCCCAATTTTTTGTCTCCCTTACCCTTCAGTGGGAAAACCATTGATCCGTGGTAGTTAGAGCATTGGTAGATTCTGGAGCCTCAGGGAACTTCATGGATGTGGCGTTTGCCACTCACCATGAGGTTCCCCACCAGACCCGGCCCTCTGTCGAAGTGGTCCAAACCATTGATGGATCCCCTCTTAGTTCAGTCCCTCTGCAAATGTGTTCCTGCCCCCTTCAGTGTACCATTGGGATGCACACAGAAATCCTCCACTTTGATCTAATTTCCTCCCCTTTATTTTCCCTGGTCCTAGGCCTACTGTGGCTATAGTCCATCCATTAATTGGGTCATTTGAACCCTCACCTTCCCATCCCCCTCTTGTCACCTCCATCATGTTCCTTTCCCTTCAATAGGGACAGTGGCCCCTACTAAGTCTATCCCTGTTAGGGATCCTCGTATCCCCTCCCAGTATGCTGATCTAGCAATAGTATTTAGTAAACAGGAAGCCTCGGAACTCCCTCCCCATAGACCTTATGATTGTCCCATTGAACTTATTGCTGGTAGTGAACCCCCGTATGGGCGAATCTACAATCTTTCACCAGGAGAGACTGAAACTCTAAGAGCTTATATTCAAGAGAACCTAGCCAAGGGATTTATTAGGCATTCTACTTCCCCTGCTGGGGCCCCCCTCTTTTTTGTACCAAAGAAGGAGGGGGATCTTTGGCTGTGTATCGACTACCGGTGGATGAATCAACTCACGATTAAAAATCGTTACCCCCTCCCCCTGATTTCTGAGTTTCTCGGTAAGATTCAGGGAGCCTCCTTTTTCACCAAGCTAGATCTGAGGGGTGCCTATAATCTGGTGCGGATCAGAGAGGGGGATGAATGGAAAACCGCTTTCCGTACTAGAATCGGTCATTTTGAATACCGTGTTATGCGCTATGGATTAGTAAATGCTCCTGCCACCTTTCAGCATTTTATTAACGACATTTTTAGAGACTTGCTTGATCTATATGTAATGGCATATCTTGATGACATCCTTATTTTTTCTTCTTCCCTCGAGAACCATATCTGCCATGTACGGACCATCTTGGAACGACTACGCAATCACAAACTATATTGCAAGTGGGGAAAATGTATTTTTCACGTATCTTCTGTTCCCTTCTTAGGGTTCATTATATCTTCAGAGGGAATACACATGGACCCTGGGAAACTTGAAGCAATTAACCGTTGGCCCGCTCCTACCACCGTAAAGGCGCTGCAGAGGTTTTTAGGCAGCGTAAATTATTATAGACAATATATCCCTTGTTATGCTGACCTAACAATTCAAAGCCTCTTACCCACCTGTTGCAAAAGGGAGCATGTTTTAAATGGGGGACCCCACAACAGGATGCCTTTACGTACCTCAAACAAGCCTTTATGTCAGCCCCATTGTTGCAACATCCAGATGTTTCATTGCCATTTATCGTGGAGTCTGACGCCTCGGATGTAGCCATAGGAGCTGTACTGACCCAAACCCATGAATCTGCAGGTCGTCGTCTTCCCTGCGCCTTTTACTCGCAGCAGCTAACTCTGGCAGAAAGGAATTACCCAATTCTAGACAAGGAGTTGTTAGCCATTAAGGCTGCTTTTGAGGCTTGGAAGCATTTTTTGTAAGGAGGTCCCCATCCAGTACTAGTGTATACCGATCACAAAAATCTAGCCTATCTTCAATCTGCCCGTATTAATAATCCCAGACACATCAGGTGGGCCTTGTTTTTTGCACGGTTTTCTTTTACTATACAGTATCGCCCGGGTTCCCAAAATACCATGGCAGATGCCTTGTCTAGGTATTATACACCCGTCGAAAACAAAGGAGATCTTCAAGGACCAATCTTCTCTCCAAAGACGTTTGCCGCAACCCTCCCTTCTTTGGTACAGCTACAAGTGGTGAGTCAAAAAGAAAAGCCTCTACCTGACTTTCAACAAAAATATGGACTCTTTTACTATAAGGGAAAGGTAGTAATTCCCCCCAAATTTAGATCACAGGTGCTATGGGCCTACCACGACTCCCCACTTGTAGAACACCCAGGTTTTCAAAGGACCCTGTCTATGATTTGTAGATCATTTTGGTGGCCTTCACTTTATAAGGACGCTAAACAGTACGTCCAGGGGTGTTCAACCTGCGCCAGGACTAAAGTACCCTGAACCTTGCCAGTAGGATTGTTACAATTAACTGAGAGTCCTAAAGACCCCTGGCAAAAGATAGCCATGTATTTTATAGTGGGGCTTCCTAAGTCGGCTGGACATGATTCCATTTTGGTTATTATAGATTACTTCACAAAAATGGGACATTTTATCCCCTGTAAGGGACTACCTTTTGCCCCTGTAACAACTTGCCTTGTCCTCCNGCTCATGGAAGGTCCGGAGAACACTCCCACGATGGGGTCCCCTGTGTGAGACCCTCCCAGCAACAGGCCCCATCAGAAGCCCCAGGAGCACATATGAGCATCCACAAGAAAGTGGTGAAGGAGCTGATCCACAGTGGTGGCTGCATCCTGCACAGCTGGAAGGTCCCTCACAATTGAAGGGCAGCGAGCTTCACAGCGGTAGGGTCCCTGGTCAGGAGTGGAGTGGACCACCAACACAGCAAGTCCATGTGCTACAGGAGTTCCCCCATGTCTGAAGGCGAGCGCGGGATGCCGTGGGCACACAGGAGGGCGCCAGTGTACAGTCCAGCCACTGGGGCACCCCTGGACAGCAAGGCGAGGCTGTACCCAGGTCGTGATATCAGCTGGCGAGCAGCCGTCACCTTCTTAGCGGTCCACAGAACGACAACGGCGGGAGGGTGCCCCCAAGGCGGTAGGTGCAGTAGGGTGAAGCTGAGCTCCTGGGCACACACCCCACATGCAGGGACCCCAACCTGATGCCACATCACCCACATGTACCACGACGGAAGCTGGAAGCCATCTGCCTCCCACAGGGGGTTGCCCACCAACAGCTGGACATCGGGGCTCAGTCAGAGGACCCCAACAGCATGTCCACACAGGGTGACCACCACTCCTCATCTCCATCCCCGCCCAAGGACCCCGCACAATGACCAGCCATAGCAGCAGAGGGGCCCACCCCAGAGAAGCAGCAGGCAGGAGACAGAGTGTTGCAGTGACTGGGATGAGCTTGGGGTGGGAGGCTCCCCTGGCCACGGGTGACCTTGCATGCCTGAGATAGGCCTGCCTGCTGGGACCAGGACTCCGCAACCCAGACACCGGACTGATGGGATCCAGCACAGGTGATGACAGATGAATGAGGCCAGGGCCAGGCAGACCGCCAGGCCGAGCATTCAAGCTAGGCACATGAATTGCCCCGAGTTCAGCTGCAGCGCACAAAGGTGGCCCATGGCAGGAATGGATGGTGGGCAGGTGCGGGTGCAGTAGAGCCTGGCATTGCATACGGTCCCAACCCCCTCCCCCGGCAGCCAGGCACGCGGCGCAAGTGGGGGGCTAATCGGCCAGCCGGGGCACCCGGTGCTGGTGGTCGCACACCCCTCCGCCAGCACCAATTGGCGGCATGTGAACATGGGGCTACACAGCACATAAGCAAGCCGAGGCAGAGGTGGTTGGGCGTGGTGTGTAGAGACAGGTGCAAGGTGTTGAGCAGCGAATAGTAAAGAGGTTGGAGGCAGCAGAGGTGGAACAGGGAAACAAGGGGAGTTGGGGCCCAGGGGTACAGACCACAAGAGGTGCAATCACAGATCGGGGAAAACACCAACAGAGGCACCCGGGATTAGGGGGCCACAACACCATGCAGGCGGAGGATGAGCCCCCACAGCCCAGGGACGTGCTTCGGAGGCTCCTGGCCGTCTCCTTCATGCTGCTGTTCACAGTGCTCCAGCAGATGGCCCTGCTCCACCTGCCAGGGCCGGGTGCCACCCTCCAGGGAGCACAGCGTCGGAGGGCAGCGAGCCTGAGGAGGGTAGCAACCGTGCGATGGGCGTGGCTTACAGCTGTTCGGCGTCATGCCCTGTTGGGCACAGTGGCATCCCAGCAAGGCCAGTTCATCCTGGCCTGGTAGTCCCTGAATGTGTACGGCCGCTGCGTGACCCCACCGACCCGGAGACAGCACTGGACATGTTCCCACACCGACGACTGGTGGGAGAACATGCTGGCCACCTGGACGGATGAGGAGTGGATGGACCACTTCTGGATGACCAGCTCCCTCCTGACCCAGTTAGGGGAGCTCCTGAAGCCCCATCTACGGAGGCTGGAGACCAATATGCACTTCCTGCTGCCGTCAGGGATGCGAGTGGCTATTGCAGTGTGGCGACTGACCACCCCGGATTCATGCCAGAGCATGGCGGAGCAGTTCAGGATGGGGACGATCACCATGAACACAGGGCCCTCCATGATGTGTGTGATCTGATCGTGGAGCTCCTCCTTGAGCGGATCATCCAGCTGTGCGATCCCGAGGTGGTGATACGGGGCTTTGAGGAGCTGAGGTTCCCCTACTGCATCGGGGCCATTGACAGCACCCACATCCCCATCATATGCCCCCCCCATGCAAAGATTGACTACATGAAAAGGAAGCAGGCCTTCTCCATCAATCTTCAGGCCATCGTGGATCACAGGGGCCTGTTCATTCATGTGTACATGGGCCAGTCCAGTTAGAACCATGACGTGCGTATATTGCGTGCATCCCCATTCTATGCATGTATGATCGACAGTGAGATCGCCCCCAACCTCTACCGTGTAATGGAGGGTGTGCCCATGGCCCTCATTGTGATCACGGACCCCGCCTACCCGCTCAGCCCGTGGCTCATGAGGGCCTACCCAGTGGCGCAAAACCCCGTCCACCGCCTATTCAGTGAGCGCCTGTCATCTGCACGCAGCGTGGTGGAGTGGACCTTTGGGCTCCTGAAGATGTGCTGGTGCCTCTTGTTGAACAGGAGCCAGTTTGACCTGAACCAGTCCTTCCGCCAGCAATCCAGGTGACCTCAGGAGCAATAGACTTGCATTATAGAGACCAGCTTCATTATTAATAATAATAATAATAATAATAATAATTAATAATTATTATTATTTTAATTATTTATTATTTATTATTTATTTATTCCATTTTTATCCCATCCATCCCTCAAAGGCTCAGTCCAGCTTACCCCATTGGGAGTGCGCTTGACCCCATCATGAATGGGGCTGTGTGTCTGGTGAGTGGTGGCCACGTGGTGGGTGGGGGCAAACACCTAATAAATAGGCAGGTGGACACCTGACCCACTTGGTGTGTGTTACGGTCTCATTTGTTAACAACCTTTAAGTTTAGTTTCAGGAAGCCAAGTTATGATGTGTTTTTGCTATTAAAAAACTAGCTAGCTACACGGTGCAAGCGGAACATTTCTGCCCCTGGAAGAATTCTGAGACCACACATCTACGAGCAGAGCACTTGAATTAATAATGCACAGTTCTAAAGAGAATCCTTAATCTTTCCTTCTCCTGGGTTACTAGGGATGGGCGAATGCGGTTCAGACAGAACTCGACCAGTTTGATCGACCAAACCAAACTTCTGAACTGAACTCGATTTTCGAACCGAACTGAACCAAATTTACGAACTTGACTCTGTTCGCCCATCCCTAAAAGATAATACTCCATTTAGTTCAATGGGGTTTGAATTTCCGAACTTTGGTCGGAGTTCGGACCGAACTCAAATAGTTCAGTCAACCGAACCGAACTTCCGAACCGAATTTCCAAACCGAACCGAATTTCCGAACTCGGTTCTGTTCGCCCAGTCCTATGGGTTACTATAGACACTTTTCTCTTGCAACATGATACAGATTGGCATTACAACACAACTGAACTCAGCATTAAGTTTCCTAATTAACTTCTAGGCTTCTACAATGTAACCAATCCCCTTGTTCTAGACAGAGCCGAAATATCCCATTTATGGCAAAAAGTTAGATATAAATGGCCATGCTGTGACTGAATGACTTCTGCAGAGAAGTGTAACCATGGCAACTATCGCTGCTATGATGAGCAGAGAGCTGTGCTTCCAGCAGAATTACAGATTTTGCAGCATTTCCCTATTTGTGTACCTACCATAACCCAGAAATCACATTCTCTCTACATAATTATACATATGTACACACATAGGCAACTTGTGGAGGGGACAGGGGACACATTATCTCCCCCTTCCCCTATTTTTGGAAGCCTGATAAAACCCACTACCCAGCACCAACTCCTGTGCCGCCCCTCCCCTCCCCTCCCCCCGCCAGTTGACAGTTACCGGTTGCCCATGTGCACACAGATGGTTTGATCGGGATTTGGAGTTTCCCTCTTTCTGGCAGACCCCCAAAGCACCACTGGACTAGACACAACTCTGCTATCCTTCTTACAGCAACCCCTGAGCACCACTCTCTCCAGAGCGTGCCAGCCTGTACGGGGTAATCTTTTGTCGTCTGCTGTATCTCAGTGCTCCACAGTCATCAGAAAAGTTAACGGGGTTAGGTCCATCTTGGTGGCAGCCCATCTCAGCACAGTGCCAGTAACTACAAAGTGACACACTTTATAATGAGAAAGTTTTATATAAGAATGAAGACAGATAATATTGGTTCAGAGTAAATACAGAAGGTGCATAAGAGAATGAAATCAAAATAGTGTGCAGTGCTAGATAAACTTAGAAGCCTCCCTATCTAAGTTCTTACCTAAGCTCAGATCTTAGAGCTTAAATAAACCCATGCACTATTCACACTGACATGACACTGACTAGTCTGACTCACAGGCTAGTCAGTGTCGTGTCAGTTACACAGCTCCCTGATTCCACGGCTCTCGGGTCCCGAGAGGGGAGAGTAGAGGAGCGGAACCGGGAAGCGGGGCACTGTGTAACTGTCATGACAGTGACTAGACTAGTCGGAGGAAAGTGGCTGTTAGGGCTGTTGGCTAAAGTCCTGCTGACAGGCTGCAGGAAGCAAGCTTCTAACTTCAAACCCTCTGGAAGTACATCTCCATGCTCTGGTCTTCTACGCAAGCAACGTGGGAGTAGAAGCTTCATCTGTGGATGACGCAGTGCAGAGGGAAGAAAGAGTAGAAGGAGCTTCCAGATGCTGTGGGTTCCCCCTGCCCTAAATGGATTATCTAATAAGTACACAGGCCAACTCCTACAAACACTAAAACTAAATCACTAACGCTGTTTAGATCAGTGACAATAGCCTCCAAACTGTGGGAATCAGCTGAAAGCTTCGGGGATTTTCATCCGAAGAGTGGAAAACACCCTGGCCTGTGCTATTTACCAGTCTACTGTATCCAAATTTCCAGATATTACGGCAAATTCCTGTAGTCCTCCTAATGAGACTCCATACTCTTCTTATGACAACCCTGAGACCTTATCAGAATGGGAAATATTGGATACCATAGGTTATAAGGACAAGTTTAGTCCTGTCATTATGATCATCCATGGAATAGCATTTAATACATCCCTTACAGAGCTAGGAATTCCCAAAGCTTGCGCCCTTTGTAAGGAGAGATCTTTATCTGAACAATTTTGTTCAGAACAGCTACCCCCATCGACTAATCCTGTTCTAACCTGCCAGGATGCTAAGTTTTCATCTCAGGATAGTAGAGGATTTATAGCTCACCCTACTTTGCCTCTTCATGCAGATGGAGCTGAAATTTCATCCAAACCATTTACATTCACTCCCTCATGACAGCTACAGTCTCTGAATATACGCTGCCTATCGTGGAATATTGAAGGGATTAAGTCCAAGTTGTTAGACAGGGATTGGGTGGACTTTATGGGTAATTTTGATATCATATGTCTCCAAGAGTCTAGGTTAGCGTGGAGTGATGAGGATTCGCTTCACTTTGATGGGTTTCAGTTTTTTGCTACCCCCGGAATTAAAGAGACAACAAAAGGTCGCCTCTCCAGGGGAGTAATAACGCTTATTGCCACCAGAGTACAGGCTACCCTTAGACAAATCTCTGTTAAGTTGAGAAACTGCCTGGGTCGTCAGGTTATATGTTCAGATTTCGATAGTCTGTTAATTGTTAATGTCTATGTTCCTCCTGAAGCCTCTCCTTACTACCTACTGACATATTGGGAGTAGCTAAGTGAGCTTTTAGATCAGCTATCTCAGGATTATACAAATACTGCGATAATGATCATGGGAGATTTTAATGCCAGAATAGGTGATCACCCTGTTGATGTGGTCGATTCCGACTTACAGTCACTCTTAAAGATTCCCTCGTGAGCAACTATGGATATTTCTCAGAATAGCCCGGGGGTGCTCCTCGATGCCCAGTTCTGCCTGGATCTCCAGGTGGAGGTTGTAGCAAGGAGTCCCTTCCGCCAATTACATCTGGTGTGGCAGCTTCAGCCACTGGTTTCGGTTCTGGACCTGGCCATGATCATCCATGCTTTTACTACCTCTCGGGTTAGACTACTGCAACGTGCTCTACGTGGGGCTACCTGCGGTGACTGCTCAGAAGCTGCAGCTGGTGCAGAATGTGGCGGCCTGGCTCCTGGTGGAGCTGGGTCTCCTGGAGCATATTACACCAGTCTCTGCACTGGCTGCCAATAGTCTTCCAGGCCCAATTCAAAGTGTTGGTTTTAACCTATAAAGCCTTATACGGCCTGGGCCCTGCTTACCTGCGAGATCGCCTCACTCCCCGGGATCTAGATCGACCACTGCGATCATCAGGGGGTGCCGTGTTAGAGGTCCCCTGGGTTTCCCAGGGTGCCACACAGAGCAGGGCATTCTTGGTGGCTGCACCTCACCTTTGGAATTCCCTCCCAGTGGGGGCCCGTCTGGCCCCTGACCTCCCGACATTCTATAAGAGTTGTAAGACCTGGCTGTTCCACCAGGCATTTGGCAAGGAAGAGGGGTAAAGGGTGGGTGGGGAGGGTGGGGGTCGGGTTTTTCCGCTGTTGTGTTTTAATGTTTTAAAATGTTTTAAAATATTTATATTATATTTGTATTTTATATTATATATTTTTATTGTTGTTTGCTGCTCTGGGCAGCAAGAGTGGGATAGAAATGTGGTGGGAAGAGTGAGATAGAAATGCATTAAATAAATAAAATAAATAAATAAAATTACGAGAGTCCCTTTTAGTAGCTGGCAATTATGCAGAAGTCTATATGCTGCTTCAGTCTGTTCTCAATTGTCTGCTTCCATATATCACCAGGAAGCTTTCTAAGCACTCTGTCTATCAGCAGCATAGTTCTAATAACATCTGGTATGACCGAGAACATAAAAACGCTAAGGCCGCTCTGTTTAAAATAAGGAGAGATTGGAATAGGTACCACTTGGTCAATGATTGGGAACTGTATGTTGACAAAATGAGGGAGTATTACAAGCTTTTGCGGGCTAAGAGACTTCTCAGATCAGCACAACTCTGGGCAGAGCTTGCGGTTGCGTCCAGGATCTGGGATTCAAGTAAATTCTGGAAACTAATTAACCTTTGGCATCAGAGGGGGAGATCCCCTAGACATATGCAAATTGATGATGAGCAGTGGATCTCCTTTTATGAGGGCTTATATCAGGATACTTGTTCTGAGGTAAATCGTGGGGATTTTTTTCCTCCCACAGGTTCAGTGGCTACTGATCATGCAGACCCATTTTCCCTGCTAGTGATATATATATATATATGTGAATACATTAGTAAACTCTGCCCAGGCAAAGCTCCAGGTGCAGATGACTTACCGCCTGAATTATTCAAGGATAACATGGGCTGGTGGATCCCCGTCTTGGCAAAATATTTCTCAGCCATAAATTCAAGTCAAATAATCCCAAAGTCTTGGACCTTGGTGATTACTGTTCCGATCTTTAAGAAGGGAGATCCAAAGGATCCTGCTTGTTATAGGCCCATTAGTCTCCTTTCAGTTATGAGAAAATTATATTCTCGAGTTCTGTTTGCCTCACTGGAAGATTGGGTCTATTCACACTCCCTTTTAGCAGAGGAACAGTCGGGCTTTTGGCCAAGAAGGGCAACCGCGGATAATTGCTTTATACTATCACATTTAATTGACAAATATGATCACATTAGGAAAGCTAAGTTGTATGTGGCTTTTATTGACCTTGCGAAGGCCTTTGACTCTGTTGCCAGGAAAATTTTGTGGCAAAAGCTTTCTAGTTTGGGTATTAGTCTCCATTTACTAAACTTAATAATTCATCTGCATGATGACATGAGTGCGGTAGTCAAGGAAGATTCAGAGAGCAGAGCCACTAGGCCTTTTCTGATGTACCAGGGAGTCAGGCAGCGTTGCCTCCTGGCCCCATTGTTATTCAACCTTTTTATCAATGATCTGGTCTATTTGGTTGGGGCCAGCCATTCTACACCTCCAAAGATACTGAATAGGCCGATTTCAGTACTACTTTATGCAGATGATATTGTCCTTTTATCAAAGACTAAGCAGGGACTCCAGCAGTGTCTTGATTCCTTGAACCTTTTCTGTGTTCAGAACTCTTTATCAGTTAACCCACACAAATCTAAAATAAAAATTTCCTTTGGGACGCCACGTTTAAAGTATAAATGGGTCACTGATCAGCAGGAAATATCCCAGGTGCTACGGTATACATATTTTTAGGTCTCGTATTTTCAGCTTCATGAACCTGGAGGGATAACACCAAGCTGTGGCTCACAAAGGCAAGGCAGCCGGCAGCTGAAATTCTAAAGTTGTATTATGCTTCTCCAATGGTTCCATTTGATCAAGTCATTGACATCTTTACGGCTCAGGCTCTACCTCAACTCCTTTATGGAGTTGAAGTCATGTATTATAGCTATACAGCCAGATGGGAGTTACCTCAAAATTATTTTCTTAGAAGTATACTGAGGGCACCAAGAGCAACCCCATTACCTATGCTTCATTTAGAAACAGGGTTCCTATCAGTTGAATCCCAAGCTAAACTCAGAGCACTACTTTTTTGGTATAGATTACTTCATGTGGAGCCCATATCCTTGGCCCATCAATGCTACTGTGAGCAAAGGTCACATCAAGATGGCATTCAATATAAATGGTGGAGGGTGTGTGTGTCAAAGAATTGATTTTGAATCTTGTTTTACCTCTTGACTCCTCTGTTCCGCTTCTAGGCAAAGATGAGATTAGGTAGAGACTGACTGGGCTGTGAACCGTGATATTTCAGCAATTCACGTAAGTAAGATAGCCCCATTGTATAGCCAGCTGAAAATCTCATGCTCTCTTGAGCTTTATCTCCTTCAGATACAAGATCCCAAGGTGAGGAGAATGGTGACTCTCCTGCATTTCAATCTCTTTGAAACAGCAGTAGTAGGCAGGAGAGACCAGGTCCCTTATTTCAACAGAATCTGCTTATGTGATCTGCAAGAAGTTGAGACTTTAGCTTATGTAATTTTTTTATGTCCTAGGTTTAAGGACCTAAGAAGTGTTTGGATAGAACCTTTGTTTCAGAATTCTCCTCTTATGATAGAGGGTAAAATGGCATTACTAGCATCAGTAACAGACCTTGGAAGCGCCAAAGCGGTAGCCTGTTTCTTTATTTTTGTAGAAAGGGTCCAAATCTTTAGTTGAAGAGGGACACAAGTTTCCAACACTGCTGACCCCTAGATATGTGCCCTTCTTTTTATATCGAGTGTATCACTTTTCTGGTATCTCCCCTTTGTATCTGCCCTACTGAACTGCGTTTTACAAATAGTGACTTAGCTCTGTATGTGTAAGTCTATTTATTTAATTAATTTACCAATTTAATTTAATTTTACTTTATTTTTATTTATTTATTTTTATTTTTCAAATTTATACCCCGCCCCCTCCTGCAACGCAGCTCGGGGCGGCTTCCAACAACAAATAAAAACAATAAAATTCCTTTTAAAATATCAAATATTAAATATAAAATGTATCATATAAAACAGGGCTAGAAAATAACAAATAAATAAATGGGCGGGGGACTAAAATCATCCCCCCCACCCTCCCTCCCAAAGGCCTGGGCAAACAGCCAGGTCTTACAGTTCCGCCGAAATGTCAAAAGGCTTGGGGCCAGGCGAGCTTCCTCCGGAAGGGAGTTCCACAG
>QEPC01006915.1:29727-60801 GCA_003113815.1 Sphenodon punctatus | reverse complement strand
TCACAACAGGTGGCCCTCACAGACCCCAAGACATCCGCCACATCGGCAGGTGTCACTTCCTGAAACTCCCCCCACAAAGCTGGACCAGATGGGACCTCCGGCCCCTTGCGCTCTTCCCCTACTGCCCCTAATCCAATGTCAAAGTCGCTCTGAATCCGAGCAATCTTATCTGTGAAGTAGTTGACAAACTACTCACAGCGGGCCTAGGACAAGTCCCCATCCAGGTGGAGGGAGGGCGGACTAACCAGCCCCCGCACCACCACATGAAACAGCTCCACCGGGCGTGTCTGCGAAGTAGGTGACAAACTCCTCACAGCGGGCCCGGGACAAGTCCCCATCCAGGCGGAGGGAGGCCGGACTAACCAGCCCCCGCACCACCACCCCACCACCCGAAATTTCAATTTATATCAGTTTAAATGCTTTTATATGCTTTTATATTTGGCTGAACGACCCTTTTGTTCTTGGGTTATTTCACCTATTACGTGCTAAGGTTGTTTAAGTTGCATATTTAATTGGTATAGCAATTTTGCTGGGTACAATAAAGTTATGATGATGATGATGACTAGGCTAGTCAGTGTCATGTCAGTTACACAGCGCCCCACTTCCCCGGTTCTCAGGTCCCAGAGAGGGGAGAGGAGGAGAGCCGTGAAGCGGGGCGCTGTGTAACTGACATGACACTGACTAGGAGCACCAACATTCCGACAAGAGGATTTAAGTGGGTCGTTTCAAATGCGCACTTGTAAAGGTAGCTTTTGGTCAATGTGCTGGAAAAACAAGCAGAAGAACTGCTAAATAAGCGCATGGAGTCTTTCCCGCATCGTTCTAATCTGCGGGGGAAAGAAAAAAGCGCTGATTTAATGTATGTGTGAATGTGTATAACATTCTAGAGATCAATTTCCCCTGTCTGCCATGCAGACAGGCAGGTCCAGCTGTCACATGCTGACAGCTCCTTCACAAGGATTCTTCTCCAGGAACTGTGTCCCCTTACGTGCTCTCAGGCCTCCTTTAAATAAATAAGTTGGTCCTTTGTGTCTCTTCCCACCTTTTCCCAGGTATCTGCTTGGTGTCATATAGGCTGCTTGTATGTGTATTTGGGACAGACACCTTTGTCTTAGTTTCCTGTTCCTGTTTCTAAGCTTTTGCTATAACTTTTGTTCTGGCTTGCATAATCATAGCAATTATTCATGTCATATAATTCACACCATGTTGTTCTGAATTATTTAGTTGTTCTGCCAATTATTTAGATACCAAACACCCCCAGTTTATATCAATTGGTTTTACAACATTATTGCCGAGAACTCATGTACTCTTGACACATTAGTAACTCATAACACGCATGACAGTGAGTTAATTTGGGAATAAGATATTGTTGCGCAAATACACATCTACCCAATCTGTTTGAAATTCATGGTAGCATTTTGCTGTCTTAATACTCACTCTGGGTACTTTCAGACGTTACGGGCGGCCGGTTCACCACAGCGAACCACGAGGGGGGGCGAACAGCGCAACCACGCCCGGGGGTTGGAAAACGACCCAAACAGACGTGCCGGGAACGGGACCACGGGCCGGAACCGGGCCGCACCATCGCGGCCCGTGGCAGCACAACAGACGTGCAGCCGAACCCCCGGCAGGCGCTAAACCCCCACAAGGCACCGGGCAGGGGCGGGACACAGACATGGCCGACTGAGGGCAAACGAAGCCACAAGGCACACAAGGGAACGCCCACACAAGGGAAACGGGAAGGGAGGGGGGAAGAGCGAGAACAGGCTGACAGCCGGCTCACACAGCGGTCCCGCAGCGGGGCACAATGCACGGCCACACGCCCGGGCACACACACACACACACACACACACACACACCAGGGAAAGGCCGGGAAGGGGGGAAGGGGCGCCCGGAACACCCCACCCGGAACACCGGCAGGGAGGGGGGGGCACCACCACGGGGCAAGGCACAGACAGCAGCAACCCCCACCCCCACGCCACCCCAGTCCAGTCCAGTCCAAGGAGGTGCCCCCACAGGAACAGAGGCAGTCTCGGAGGGGGGGGCGGACCCCCGGAGCAAGGCACGTTGGGGGCCCCCAAAGCACAGCGAGGCCGGCGGAGGGGCGCCAGGAGGAGGAGGAAGGGGGCCCCACAGTCAAAGGCTGGCACAGGCAGGGCAGCCGGGTCCAGCGGTGCTCCTCCGCAGCACCAGCGACGCTCAGGCAGCACCCACGGAGTCACGGGGATGGAGGGGGCCCAGGACCACGGCCAGGGGCAGCAGCAAGCAGCGAGGCGGGCGGGAGCTCACCGAGGTGGGGTCCGCAGGTCGGGAGCGGCCAGCGGGGACCAGGCCCCCCCCCCGGGCCGGGGCGGGAGCCCACACGGGGGCACCACGCCGGGGGGGGCAGGCCAGCGACGCGGGGCTCACGGGCCGCTGCCGGGGGCCCCGCTGGCCCCAGGGCCCGGGTGGCCCGCCCGGTGGACCAGGTGGGGCCAGTGCAGCATGCCCCGGCGGTACCCCTGCAAGGACATGTAGTGGGCGATCAGGTAGTAGGCCTCGAAGGGATCGGGCATGGTGAGGGCCAGCTGCACATCCACACGCGCCCACACCGCCAACAGGGATGACATCTCCACCGCGGAGGGCTCCGGCACACAGCAGGCAGCAGAAGGGGGCCACGGAAGATGCCCCAGCTCCAGAAGCCGCTGGAACGCCGCCCCACGGGTGCGCTGGTACCCACGGGCCCCGTGAACACAGGAGAAGTAGGTCACGGCCAAGGCAGGGCCACCCTCGGCCAGGCACTCCGAGTAGGCGCCCAGACCACACACCACCAGCGCTGACACGGTCTCCGAGGCGCTCCAGGGCACATGGGCGCACAGCACCTCCGGGATGCGCCCCTCGGGGAAACGAGCCAGCCCCAGGGCCTCCGCATGCAGCCGGCAATCACGGGCGCTCACCACATGGCCAAAGTAACGGAGCCCGGAGCTCAGGCTCTCGTAGGCACCTGCACGGCTCCCCGGCCCGGCCAGGAGCAGCTGCACGGCAGGGGTGTGCCACAGGTCGCACAGAGACATGGTCTCGCGGAAGGCCCAGATATGGGGGGCCCCTTGGGGGCCGGACAGCGGGAGCCCCATGGATGGGCAGCCAGCCATGGTCCAGCACAACAGGGAATGGGACACGGAGCCCGGAGGGCACACAGACTGCCCAGGGCCGGGAGAGGCTCGGCCCGGCCCCCGGGACAGGGAACACGGGCCCGCACCGCAACATTGTAGCACAACAGAGCGAGGCGTGGGGTGCGGGCCCGGCACAGCTGCAGAGAACAACAGCGAGCTCTCTGTCTGCCTAATCGCACCTTCAAGGCCATCCCGCTACAAACAGCGAGGGGAGGGGGCCCGGGGTGCTGGGGGCGGGAGCAGCCGGAACGCACCGGCACAGGGCGCGCGCAGGCCCGCGAGGCCGACCCCCGGGCGGAGCCACCAGCACCGGGCCGCCATAAGCGCTCCCAGCCCCCACCGGGGCCCCAGCACCATGGAGCGCGATAGGGCAGGTGGGAACTGGATGTTCCTCGCGCTCGCGGCTGAGTGGCACCGTGACCACACTGAGCAGCTGTGCCTCCTGACCGAGAGGGTGCACCTGGCCGTCCGCCTGCGCTATGTCCTGGCCCTGCGGGCTGGCGTGCGCCTCCGGGGCCAGCAGGCCCGCAGGAGAGTCCGTGGCCGGCTCAGGGCTCGGCGCCGGGCCTGGGGGGCGTGGCTGGCCGCCTGCCGGAGCCTCACCCGGCCCGCTGCGCTCCGAGGGGCCGCGAGGCGGTTCCGCTGGGCAACGCAGACCCTCCGCCGGGCAGCGCTGCTGGCTATGCCCATAGCGCGGAGCCTATGGGTCACGGAGCGGCCCCAGGCCTGGTGGGAGCGGGCCCAGGCCCACTGGGGGGAGGCCGAGTGGGGGTCCCACTTCCGGATGGGCAAGGCCACCCTGCTGCGCCTAGCGGAGCTCCTCGCGCCCTGGCTGGAGCGGCAGCACACCTCCATGCGGGAGCCCATCCCCATGGTCCAGCGGGTGGCCATAGGGGTCTGGGCCCTCGCAACGCCCGACTCCTGCCGCTCCGTGTCCCAGCACTTCGGGGTGGGGCTCAGCACGGTCGCCTGCATCGTGCGGGATGTGTGCGAGGCTGTGGAGGGCGTGCTCCTCGACAGGACCATCCAGCTCCTGGACCAGGGCGCTGTGATGGCTGGCTTCGCGGCCGGGGGCTTCCCGAACTGCATCGGAGCCGTGGACGGCACACACATCGAGATCCTGCGCCCGGCCGCGGGGGAGGCCCTGGAGTATGTGAACCGGCACGGATACTACTCCCTGCACCTGCAGGGGGTGGTGGACCACCGGGCCCGCTTCATAGACATCTACACGGGCAACTCCGGCCGGAGTCACGACGCCAGGATCATGACCATCTCCCCCTTCTATGCCCGCATGTACCGGGGGGACTTCGCGGACATGGGCATGAGGTGGATCGAGGGTGTTCCCATGCCCCCCTGCATCCTGGGGGACCCCGCCTACCCCCTGACCCGCTGGCTGATGAAGGTCTACCCTGTCCCGAGCACCCCTGCGGAGCAGGTATACAATACCCGCCTGTGTGCGAGCCGGACCGTGGTGGAGCGTGCCTTCGGGGCCCTGAAGCAGCGCTGGAGGAGTATAGCTGGCCGCCTGGACTTCACCGTCCCCACCTCCGCCCTGGTGATCGGTGCCTGCTGCGTTCTGCACAATGTGTGCGAGACCGAGGGGGCGGCCCTGGAGTACCCCGAGCCCCACCGGCCCCCCGGTCCTGTTCCCCTGTACGTGAACGCAGGGAACCCCCGGGAGTACCGGTATGCCAAAAGGATCCGGAACGCCCTTGCAACCCACATCGCCCGGGGGGGCCCGCTGTGAGGGCCTTCCCGCCCCTGGGGGCCCCACCCCCCGTTCCGTGCCCATGCCCCTGTACACGCGGTCCCACAGCCCTGTCCCCCCCACAAACGGGCCGGGGACAACTGTCTCTTTACAACACTTTATTGCCCACACAGTTCACACAATCACCCTGTGCCCCCTCCCCACCCCCGTGCCCGTGACCCCGTCCACCACCCGCCCTCATGTGGCCCTCCCCCTCCCCCCCCTTCCCACCATCCCCCCGCGTTTCCTGGGCCGACCCCTCGTGCGGCCGCTTGGGCCCACCGAGCTCTGGGAGCTCCCCTCCCCCCCACTGTCCGTGTCCCCTGCCGTGTCCTGGGCCGGTCCCGGCCCCGGCAGGGGGCCGGGCGGCGGATGGGCAGCTGTGCCCGGTGCCCCGGTCGCGCCCCGGGGGGGCTGGACCCTCCGGAGGCCCGGGGGCACTGGGAGGCGCATGCGAGGGCCCTGGGGCCGGGGGGGCGCCAGGGGCGGCAGGGCTGGGCCCGGGGGCGCCGAGGGGCCCGGCATGGGGACCTGGGCGGGCAGGGCGCCCGGAGGTGCGCCGGCCATCACGTAGGCACACATGGTGCCCGCATGCAGGAGCAGGGAGGTCCCAATGTCGTGGGACCTGTCCATCTTGGCACTGTGCTCCCGCACCATGCCCTGTATGTCCTGCCGGAGGCCCCTGAGCAGCCCCTGCTGCCGCTGGTGCTCCCGGCGCTCCCGCCTCCGCTCCAGGCGCACCTCCGCCTCCAGCCGGCGGTCTGTCTCCAGGGCCTTCTCCATGGACCGCTCTATGGCCGCCTCCATGCGGTCCACGGAGGCGATCATGCGCTCCCCCTGTTCCTCCGCCCTGCGGACGATGTCCTCCGCTTGCTCCTCCCTGCGCCTGCGGACCCGCGCCCGGTACTCCCGCATCCGCTGGGCTGGGGCTGCGGCCGGCGGAGGCGCCGCGCGCGGGGGCTGCCCTGTGGAAATGGGCGGGTGGGTCAGTGCAGGGCCCTGTCCCCTAGCGGGGTCGGGTCCCGGGGCCCCCTGCCCCCCCTCCCCCACTGAGGCCAGAGGCCCCCCTGGGCTGGCGCCCGGGGGGCCCTCCCGCAATCCCAGCCCTCCCGCCTTACCTGGGTCCGGCACCTGCTCTCCTGTGCCCTCCGCGGGGGCCTGCACCGTCTCGCTGGCCCGGTCCTGGGGCTCCCCATGTCCTGCGGGCGGGAGAGGGGGGAGCGGGTGAAGGGGGCTGGTTGTGGCCCCTGCAGCAGGGCCCCCACCCCCGCCCCTGCCACCGGCCCCCTGGTCGTGCCCCCCCCTGCCCTGGGGGCCCGCTTACCCTCTATGTCCGTCTCCGAGCCTTCGGAGGCCGGCGCCTCACCCTGGGAGTGCTCCCCCTGGGACCACTGGCTGAGGGTGGTGAAGGTGCCGACCTCCGACTCCGCCTGGCCGGCCCGGCGTTGGGATGTCTCCGGGCTGCTGCTGGGGGGGGGCCTTGGGGCTTCTGCGGGTCCCGGGTGGTCCTCCTGGGGGTGGGGGTCCCCTGAGCTCGTGTCTACCGGGCGGGCGGCGAGGGGAGGGGGTACCTCGGCCCGCTCCCTGCCCTGGACCACAGCGCTGCCCACCAGGCGTGGGGCAACTATGGAGCCCTTCATGTGAAGGATGCGGTCCAGGGCATCGTAGTAGGGGGCGGTGCGGGCCCCGTGGCCGGAGCGGCTGTTATTGTCCTTGAGGGCCTTGTACCCCCTCTTGAGCTCCTTGGCCTTCGAGCGACACTGGTTGACAGTGCGCTCGTGCCCCGCCGCCTCCATGTCGCGCACGATGTCCCGGTAGACATGCTCGTTGCGCTGGTTTATTGCGAGCTCCACCTGGTACTCGAGGGTCCCCCAGATCCGTATGAAGTCCCGGGTCTCCTGGAGGCCCCACTGTCCCCCTCTGTGATAGGCCTTCCTCCGGCTGGGCCCCTGCTGTTCCTCCTCCCGGTGCAGCTCCTGCTGCACCTGCCTCTGCTCCTCCTCCACCTCCTCCTGGGGGTGCGCCTCCGGGGGCCGGGGGCCGGGCTCCTCCTGGGGCTCGTCCGCCCGGGCCGACTTTCGTGTCTGGGGGGGGGAAGGGGGGTGGTTGGTTGCTGGGTGAGGGTGTGGGCCCTCTCGGGGGCCCCCTGCCCCCCTGCCCTCCGCCCGGGGTCCCCCTGCCCCCCTGCCTTCCGCCCGGGGTCCCCCCGGCCCCCTCCACAGGGGGTTCCCCTGTGCCCCCTGTTCCCCTCCCAGTGGGTGCCCTTACCCGTTTCCTGGGTGCCTCCTGTGGGCCTGTTCCGGCCGCTGTCCCCGGGGCGGCGCGACCCGGCTGCAGCTGTGGTTGGTGTTCCCGGGGCGCCTCCCTGGTCGGGTGCTCCCGTGTGCCCCCTTCCTGCACCTGTGCCCCCTCCGCCTGCATCGCTGGGCCTGGCTGCACGTCCTCCGCCTCCTGTGCCGCCGCTGTCGCTGTTCGTGCCTCCGGTCTCTTCCGCTTCCCTCCTCGCTCCATCCCGCCACGCTTGCTTGCTGCTGCTCTCGCTTTAAATCTCCCTCCGGTGTTTGTGTTGGTGCTGGTTGCCTGGCAGCGACGCTGCGTGCCTCGTCCCCGGCCGGGGCTCCATTTTTTTGGTTCCGCTGGGGGATTGGCGTCCAGACGTTACTTTTGCTTGGTTCCCTGTGGGGGTTGGTTTGACCACGCTTCCCGAGACCTTCCCCCGGCTAGCCCGGGAAGCGTGGTTGAAACTGACCCCATGTGGGTATTGAGCGTGATGAACATCTGGCGCACGCCGTTCAGACGTTCCTGGCCCTTTGGCCCCGCGGGGGGGTTGAGCGTGGTTCAGTGTGGTTCACCGTGATCTCGTAACGTCTGAAATCACCCTCTGAAAAAGAGCAAACCAGGGCTTCCTACTGGATTGGGAAGGGAACAGGAACAGGAGCTCTCAGAGATGGAGTTTATCTGAAATCTAGCTCTCTTCAGTTTGTAAATTGATTTTTATTTTTCATTGAATATATTCCTCTCTGCATTTAGCGATGCCCTTTCCCTTGCCAAAGACCACTATTATGCCAAGTTAATTGAATCCCACTCCCACAACCCATGCCATCTCCTCTCCACATTTGCTTCCTGCCTGAAGCCTCCCCCACCCTCCTCTCTCTCTCTACATAGGATCTTCTCCACTTCTTCAACAACAAGATTGATAAACTCCACCTTGCAATTGCTTCTCAACCCCTCTCCATCGTCCACCTCATTCCCTGATGTTCCTCCTCCTGCCTCACTTCTCTTTTCCCCAGCTTCTCTTGATGAGGTCATCTCCCTCCTCTCTTCATCCAACCCCTCCACTTCCCCCCTTGACTCCATCCCCTCTTACCTCCTAACATCGATTGCCCCCTCCGCTGCACTTTCTCTGCTGCACATCACCAATCTCTCCCTCTCTACTGGGTCCTTTCCATTTGCCTTCAAACATGCTACTGTCTCCCCTATCCTTAAGAAGGCTACTCTTGACCCCTCTGACCCTTCTAGCTATCACCCCATTTCACTCCTACCCTTCACTTCAAAGCTCCTGGAACGAGCTGACTACACGCGCTGTCTGGGCTTCCTCTCTTGAAATTCCTCCCTTGACCCCCTCCAACTGGGCTTCCGCCCTCTCCATTCAACTGAGACTGCCCTTGCCAAAATAACCAATGACCTTCTCTTAGCTAAGTATAAGGGCCTCTACTCTGTTCTTGTCCTCCTCAATCTTTCTGCCACCTTTGACACTATCAATCATGGCCTCCTCCTGGATTCGCTATGCTCCCTTGGTTTCCAGGACACTGTTCTCAACTGGTTCTCTTCGTATCTCTCGAACCACTCCTTCAATGTTTCTCTTGCTGGTACCTCCTCTACGTCACTTCCCCTCTCTGTGGGAATTCCTCAAGACTCTGTATTGGGCCCCCTTCTCTTCTCCCTTTACACTCTTTCTCTGGGTAAACTCATTGAAACCCATAGCTTCGCTATCACCTGTGTGCTGATGACACACAACTCTATCTCTCCACTCCCATGCTCTCCCCCTCCATCCAGACTCGTATTGCTGACTCTCTTGCTGACCTCTCTGCCTGGGTGTCTCATTGCCAACTCAAGTTTGATATGGTCAAGACTGAACTCCTCATCTTTTCCCCCAAACGCTCCCCTCCTACTTCCCTCTTGTAGTAGGGTCCCACTTTACCGTGGATTGAGTGTCTGCAGGTCTGAGGTCCCGAAGAAGACTTGCACTCCAGGGTGAAGCTCAATACCAGTTTATTTACAAAGTCCCAGGCCAGGCACCAAACCTCTGGCCAGTCTCAGTACATCTTGCAGAGCCTAGCCACAACTACAGTCCCAGGCTAGCTCTTCGCCAACTCTCTCTGGCAGCCTCTGCATGAGATGCATTCTCCTCGCTGGTCAGGAGAAAACTGCCCTTCTTCCTGGGGCTGGCTTCCTTCTATAGTGCTGACCCTGCCCCAAACTTAGCCACTTCCTGTAGTGGCCATCTGGGTTTTATCTCCTGGCAGGCACCATCTTGTGGCCTAGCTTTGTCACACCTCTCAATTTCCATTGAGGGAGTTACCGTTCAGCCAGTCGGTCAGGCCTGTAGCCTGGGATTCATCATCAACTCCTCCCTCTCCTTTAAGCCTCAGATGCAGGCTGCTGATAAATTCTGTTGCTTTGCTCTGTACAATATTGCTAAAATCCGGCCTTGCCTTACTGTTGCCGCTGCAAAAACCCTAGTCCATGCTGTAGTCATCTCTCGCCTTGACTGCTGCAGCTTCCTCCTCACTGGGCCTCCTTTGCTCTGATCTGGCACCCCTCATCTCCATTCAATGCTCTTCAGCCAAAATCATCCACCTTGCCCATCGCTTTGACCATGTACAACTCCTCCTCTCCACCCTGCACTGACTCCCTCTATGGGAATGCATTCAGCACAAACTCCTGGTCTTCATCTTCAAGATTTTTCATGGCCTTGCTCCCACATATCTCTCTGCTCTTGTATCCCACCACCTTCCTACCCGGGAGCTTCATTCCTCCTCTGACCCTACACTCGCCTGCTCGTGAACCTCTTGCTCCTCTAAATCTCTTCGCCCCTTCTCTCTTGGTGCCCCTCATGCCTGGAACTCCCTTCCTGGATACATTCACTCAGCTCCCTCCCTTCCAACTTTCAAATCCCTCCTGAAATCCCACCTCTTCTGTCAGGCGTTCCCTAGCTTGTCATGAGTGATACTGCATCCTTTCCCCTCACTCAGAACCTAATTCCCTGTAACTAAGCGAAGCACGTGAGCCTGCAACATCTCAACCTCATTAATGTACTCTTGTCTTTCCTGAGATTTACCTCTCCCTTGTATCCCCCTCCTTTGTCTCTCAGATTGTAAGCCCCATAGGGGTACGGATCTGTCTCTAACTGTACATTGCCAGGTACATTGTTGGCACTATATAAGTAATAATAGTAATTAATAATATTTACACAGAGAGAGTGTGGTTGCTGTGTTGGTCTCAAATGTAAAAGGTGAAGACCAAGTAGTTCGGATTCTGTGGCCCGAAAGTTTGCATCTCCTCCAATAGAAGCTGGTCCAATATTTATTTGTCTCTATCTCTTTAAAATGTACCCAAGAATTTACATGAACAATGTTGTGCGTATGCAAATCCTTACAGTGTGTGTTTGCTACCAGTTCTAAATAACTGAGGGTGTGTAGCTGGAGGTTATTCCAGATTCCTAGATAGATAAATGAAATGCTTTTAACAGGAATGCAACATGACATAATACCCAAGTATTCTTGTGTGGACATTAATCTGGCATTGGGACAGTCAGGGCTGGATGCAGGTAGAGACTGTGCGACTGCACTAGCTCCCTGCGGGGAGGGGGCACTCATGCCTCAACACAAGAGCCCATGAATAAACTTGAGATGTCACTATGAATGTGAGAAGCACAGCATAAAATATGGGCCCGAGGGCCCATAACGATTCAGGAGGAGTCCTCAACAGTCAACACATGGGGCCCAAGAGTAAACTAGAAATAATGTATAATAGCGTACAGGCCCAGAGGGCCTGCAGTACAGAGAACCCCTGATCAAACATCCCTGAGTGTCTTTAGGCACAACGCTGTTCAGTGTTCTGTAACACAGTGTCCTACCGTTACCGTGTTTGGACATAGCGTCAACACAGTGTTCACTCCAAACACTGATTAAACTGTCAAGACCTGGCAGCATTCACTTCCAGTGTTTGGGGTGAACACTGTGTCGATGGTACGTCTAAACACTGTAACAGTAGGACACTGTGTTACAGAACACTGAACAGCGTTATGTCTAAAGACACCTATGGTTAGGAGGAGATGGCCCACACCACCATTTTGTACAGGGTCTCCACTCCCCTTGATCCAGCCCTGGGGAAGTTATAGTACCCTTATTATCAGCACTGGCCAGAGCACTTTTTGGAATACAGTGTTCAGTTTTGGGATTCACATTTCAAGAAAGACAGACTGGAAAGGATTCAGAGGAGAGCAACCAAGATAAACAAGGATCTGGAATGCAAATTGTATGAGGAAAGGCTGATGGCACTGGGCATGGTTAGCCTAGAAAGAAGATTATGGTGGAGGGGACATGTTGATAGTTTTCAACTGTTTAAAAGGATGCAAAGAAAATGGTGGTGAACAAAACAAGGAGCAATGGTTTTTAATTTGTGGGAAGAGAGGTTTCAGTTAAATATTAGAAAAAACGTCTGAAATGTTAGAACAATTCAACTGTGGAACAAGCTGCCTAGGGAGGACTTGCCCATTAGAAAAAATAAAATGTTCTGATGTTCAGTGAAATATAACCCCTTTTATGGGGCTGGAGCTCCCTGCATTGCATGTCCTGCAGGTCTATATGTTGTCTCTAATTTATGCATGAGTCCCATGTATTAGGGGAAGGGAGTCCTTGAATTGCCTTGAGCCCTTTGTGGTCCAGAGTTCCTCGCATTTGAGACTCTCTGGGCCTGTATTTTACACCACCGCTTCTCACACACACTCCTGCTGTCCTTTCAGGCTTATTCATGGATTTGGTGTACTAGGGGCCTTTGTTGAGGGGAACCGCTCAATACATAGAGCCCTGTGCAGTCTGTACTTGTCTTGATCCAGGACCCTTGCCAACAGAAATTGGTTCAATAAAAGAAATCACCTGGCTGTCTCCATCTGTCTAGCCAGGATCTGACCCTGCTGAGCACAGTCAACATGCAGACTTTCTTTTTATCAAATGACAAGATGAGAAACAAATTCCAGCTTTTATCTGACAGTCCTTGCCGAGGGTGAACATTGAGGACTGTAGGGGTCCTATCCTTTCATTGCCAATTAGTACCTGATTTTGCTTAATTGCTGTAGGTACAACTCAGTTACACTTTAATAATGTGGCCGGATGGCAGATGAGCAGGTATGAAATTGAGAGAAATTGTGTAAGGAAGCATCTTCTGGAAACTAAAGAAAGAAAATTGACTGTTGCAGATAAGCTGTCTGACTCTTGCTCTTTCCAGCCTACGTTTGGTGTTAATGAGCCCTTGTGTCTTGCAGTCCAAAACACTCGGTCCCCTCTGAATTAGTTTTCAGCTTAGAGAGAGTGAGCCCCAGGCACCTAAATTCTCTTGCTCGTTGTGGCTTGTATACATGTGTGAGGGTTGGAGATAAGGGGCATCAAGGATGTAGACAAGCAACAGGGATTGGGGCACAGAACCAGGACCAAGGGACGTCACTGGAGTGGGTGAACATGGAGCAGTGAAGGGAGAGGGGGGAAAAGAGCAGGGAGAATGAGCAAAGCTGGGGGAGACAAGGAACTAGACTGAGACAAGATCAAAAGCAGGGGAACAAGAGGTAGAAGTGGCGGAACACAGCAACCAAGGCAGAAGAGCAAAAGAGCTAATATTGCTGAAATGGCATAACCAAAATACTGAAATAACACAACAACCTAAACAATCTAACAGGAAAAAAACAGAAAAACCAAAATGGAATAGCCGAAATGGATACCTGATGGGGCATAAATGGATATCGGTTATTATCTGAACTACCATTTTCTATTCAGGCAGGGTATATTAGATGGGTTAGCCATCCAGAGTCCTTTTTTCAGATCTAGTGATAATGGACAATGCAAGTCAAACATGAACTTGGACATGTTTTTACAGAAGACTTACCCCAAGTTAAAGCTTGACCTTGCATTGTCCATTATTCCCCTAGATATAAAAAGAGTAGCCTGGTTGGCTGCCAGTAGGGTGGCCAGGGGTCCGGAATTATCCCGGACCTCCCGGTTTTCTCAACAGGTCCAGCTGTCTGGGATGGAAGAGAAACCGGACCATTGAAGCATCCGGATTTCCCCTTCCATCCCGAGTCTCTCACTGCCGGGCTGGGTCGGCTGGCCGCAGCTGCGCTCTCTGCACTTCCACCCAGAGTGGAAGTGCAGAGAGTGTAGTTGCAGTCAGCCAGCAGGCTTTTTGGGGGGGGGGTGTTCACGGCTCACGCGCACGCAGTAGTGCCACCGCCACGAAGCCTTCAGTTGAGTCTGCTGCTTGTGCTTTGCTCTGTGGTTCTACCTCTGCCTCTCTCCCCGCTGTGGCCTGCCTGCCTGCTTGGTTCGATGAGCCACCGCCCAGGCCATCTCCTCTGGCTGCAGTGCTACTGCTGCGTTGCATGATCATCTCTCCGGCGCAAATTTAAATGGCATCTCATGGATATGGATCGACGGTTGGTATTTTACAAAACATTCAATAGTCTTTAGTGATGTATTGACCCATGTTTGTGGATCCAATCCCCTTGGACACAGGTAGGTATCCACATAGGGTAGACAAAAGCCAAAGAAAGTGTCTCTGGTGGGTCACTAGTTAGCTATTTTTGATGTCTGAATTTTCGTGCCACTTGTACAATTGTTGTGCCTTAATTTAGAATAGATCTTCATAAGATCTTTTGCACAGAGATCCCAATCTTTGTTTTGGGTGCAAAGATAATGTAAATTATAAATGACAGCAGGCTAATTTTTGGTCACAGTTATGCGTAGTGAGTAGTGTTTTGCTCTTAGAGCAGTATTCTAGGATCTTATCTAAAGTGGGTGAAGTACACTGAGATCCATGAATAAAATATGCAGTATTAATGCAAAATAATACTATTTTAGCATAGCAAAAACCTGTGCTGTGATTTAACCCTTTTACTTGAGGGGGTCTTCATTTACTCCATCTGCTGTACTGTGTACTGTTGTTCTGCTAGCATTCTAATGGGCTGGTGGGGGTGTGTGTATCTTATACAGAACAGCTGGTATTTCCTAGGTACATTGAAGCAGAATGTTTAATAGCAAGCAAGCTATTAAAATTAAGTTTAATTCATGTGAAAAGAACTTGTCTGTAGACACTTGCTGCATGACAATTTAGGAAGTATATATTTCTACTAGCTGTAGGTACAACATTAAATATTGAGTAATTTTTCCATCCTCTCACCACCAGTCTTGCGTTGTTTTATGAAGGGATTATAAAAGAGGAAAATGTTGGTTTTGTTTTCTTGTAACAGGGGTGGCTGAGAACTGGTGGTGTTAGTGAAAATACTTTATACCTGCCTTCTTAAAAACAGCCTCCTTTCAGATAAAAACAAGTAAATGTGTTAGTCTTTTTATACTGTTTACTGTCTTGATTTCTGTGGGAAGAAATCCTCTACCAAGCTTAATACAACTGAAATCCCATGTGTCATTAACTTTTAAAGTAAGCCCGCAACCGAATTTAAATTGGAAGAATCTCGCCATGAGTAAGAACACCTACAGAACCTGCTGGGGGAGCGGGGAGAATCTTCCCAGGAACAGACTTGTGTAGGGAGCAAGGAGGAGGCAGAGAAGAGGGTATTAATATTAATGGTGGTTTCATGTTGGAAGGTTTTGTGCTATTGTTTTGGGGCTCTCCCCCTGTTTGTTGTTGCTATTGTGCTGATGAGTATTTTCAAATGTTACAAGATCACAGTGAACCACGGTGAATACCCATCTGTGGTCACTGTGCCTCGAACGTCTGTTTGGCGGCCGCCAGATTTTCGCCACAGTCAATACCCACATGGGGTCATTTTCAACCACGCTTCCCGGGCTAGCCATCGGAATGTCCTGGGAAGCGTGGTGAAAGTGATCCCTGGCGGGGACCAAAAAAGAATCACGTCTGGTCGGGCTCCACAGCCTGGGATCACCGGCGGGATCCCGGGCCGTGGTGATTTCGGCCAGATGCTGCGGCCGCATTGGCCCTGCCGCCTGCCCATCTCCCCAGAGGGCGGGTGATGGGGAGCGTGGAGGGGGCAGTGCCGTGCGGCCGCACGTTGCGCTATGCAGCCCCGCCCCCTCCCAGATTCCCCGCCGGGATCCCCTGGCACGTCTGATACGGCGTGACGGGGTCATCCCGGCGGGGGATGATTTGGTTGTTTTCAGTACGGGGCCAAGTGGCCCCGTAACGTCTGAAAACACCCATTGTGTTATAGGCTTTGTGCTATTGTTTTGGGGCTCTCCCCCTGTTTGTTGTTGTTATTATTATCATTGTTATTTATATAGTGAAAGCAATGTACCTGGTACCTGACCTGTTGCCTCCCTTATCCTGGAAGCTGATTCCCCCCTGGAAGCAGGCCCACTTACATTGGGGCTCTCCCCTTAGAATTTGGCCTGTTGGCTCTCTCCCCTGAAGCAGGTTCCCTACACTTGGGGCTCTCACCTTGGAATGTGGCCACTTGGCTCCCCCCTTTGAACGTGGACTCTTGGCTCTCTTTCTCCTCTGGAAGCTGGTTCCCTACATTGGGACTCTCCCCTTGGAACTTGGCCCATTGGTTCTTGCCCCTCTTGACTCTGCTCCATGAGCTTTTTTCCCCCTACATCATGGGCTATGGCCTTTCTTCTCTTCCCCTGTGCTGGGCATTGTCTCTAGCTAGACAGCTAGCATTCCCTTCCATGGTCCTTTCTCTCAGATCTAGAACCACAGGAAAACTGATTTAGAGTAGGCAGTTTTCATATTTGAAACCCGCCCCTGCCCCCAAGAAGAGGTACAGAGGACACTGGGAGGGTGGACCCTCTTGTTGGGGGCAGGGGCGGAGCCACAGCCTCACTCTTCCGCACCCCCCTGAACCCCAGCCCGGCTCCCCTCAGCCATCTGATGGGTCATGTTGGAGGACCCTAACCACCCACCTTGAATTCCCAGACCTCCCCCGCAACAGAATGCAATATCCCCTAGGAGCCTCAAGACACAGTTTGACTTCACACTTCCATGAGGCTGAGCTTCTGAAGACCCATTGAAGTATGACGTTTCTCTGCATCTGGAGGCCTCAAGAACCTCAGCCATAAGACCTCCAAGTTGTCTGAGATCTGGCAAGATTCAACACCTCTCTTCACTCTCCTTGTGAACCATGGAGAAAGTAAGAACCTGGCAGAGAAGACACCTGGAAACAACAACAGAGTCCCCTTTCCCTTGTTCCCCACGGAAACCCATCTTTCCCTTTTCCTCTTCTCGTGCACCAAAACAAAACACTTTCCCTCCTGTTTCTCCTCTGTCCTATCCTTCTCTTCCCTTTAATTTCTTCTGATTCGGCTTGTCACAGGAGAGGGAGCTAACTCAGTCCTCCCAGTTCTCCAAGTCAGAAGGAAGGCTTGTCCCAAAGCATACATCTTCAGAAGATTACAGGTGACTAAGGAGGGCATGAAAATCGAGGATTTGTGGGTTCAGGATAAAGGTATGCGATGGCAATGTGATCTGTTTTTTTACACTACTAGGGAGAAATGGAACCAGTGGGAGAGAGACATTGGATGGGACCCTAGTAAAAGGACTCTCTATCCCCCAGTGGCATAGCTTCATGCATCAGCAAGGAGTTCACAGGGTTAACTAATGTAATCTGCCTCCAATGTTAACTCTGGGAACTCTTTGCTGCTGGGTTAAGAGGGTTTAACTGTTAAACTGGGTTAAACTGGATTAAGCTGGCTTAACTGTTGTGTTGGGTCCAGTGGACAAGTGGAACTCCTGCTGCTGCTTTTGTGGTGTGCTAAGGGATTTACATAAAGTTGGTTTAAGATGGTTTGCTTTGCTCACTCTGTTTGCTGTGCACTGCTTTCTCTGCCTACCATTGACTAGGCTCTACCTACTATTGGATAGGCCCTGCACACTTTTGACCGCGCACTCTGCAACAAATTTGCATAAATTAGCATAAATTAGCATCTGTAAATTGCATGCAAATGTGTATCCTCTTTTCTGGCAATGTGTCAGTGGCCACCCTAGCTGCCAGCCAGCATATATGGCTGGCTGGTAACAACAAGAAACTGGGAAGAACACTTGCATTTGTAACTCCCTCTTCTATGGACTGCCAGCGGTGTTTATCCATCAACTGCAGCTTGTTCAGAATGTGGCAGCATGGCTGCTCACTGGTTTGGGCAGCCATGATTATATTACACCTGCCTGCAGAGCAATGGATTGAATTTAAGATTGTGCTGCTGGTTTTCACAGCCCTGAATGGTGTAGGTCCTGGCTATATCTGAAACCTGGATGGAGCAAGTTGGTGGGTAATCGGGCTTTGTTGTGGTGGGCCCCCCTCAGTGTGGAACTTGCTCCATCCAGAAGTCTGCCTTAATTCCTCCCTTCTCACCTTTAAAAAGCACCTCATGACTTATTTATTCTCCAGGTGCTTTTAGGATCAACTACTGGTTCCCCATAATGGGCGTTGTCCTTCTCTGCTACCTTCTCTGCTACCTTTTAAAAGTTGTTTTTATAGATCTATATTTTAAATGGATTTTATTGCTCTGAGCATCATCTGGCAGTGGGGTGCTATAGAAATAAAAGTTATAATTCCCTGTGCCCCATTTCTGGCTCCTGTCCCTGCCTTGTTCTGAGTATTCCTTGCTTCCCTCAGCCTTTCTCCCATTCCTGCCCCCTTGTTCCCCACTCCAGCCATACTTCCTGACTCCCTGGACCTTCCTGACTCTAATCATGACTCCCAGCCCTGGCCCCTACATCATGGAAAACCCCTGACACTGACAAAATGTTGTATTTACTTTTTGAATTTGCATTTATGACTTTGTTAAACTCAAATGTTTGACAAATTGGACTGTTGCAAACTGAACAAATCAAGCTTAACACAGTTGACAGTTTGTGTGAACACAACCAAATCAAATCTGAAGATTTCTAATTTTGAACAAATCTTTGAATTTAATAAATGGATTGGATGAGTCTGATTTTCATCAGCTGTAGTTTGATTACCTAGACAAAAAACCTTCGGTTTAAGAAGTTCATTAAGACAGCATTACAAATTATACTCAAACGTTAACATGACAGTAAATTGTATGTTAAGGAAACTTTATCAGACCTATCTATACATTTTTCTTTTCTCATTCATTAATAATAAAAAAAATTATGACAACTGAAATTAAGCTGCATATGTGTGGTATGGTGACTGAACAATACTTATATATGATGAGGAATGTATACAGTTTAATTTCAGTTAAGTCATAAAAAATGTTTTATTGATGACTGAGAAAAGAAAAATGTATAGATTGGTATGATGTTTAACACTCCTGCCTATTTTCAGAAAGATTGACTAAAGGATCCTGATGGTATAAGACATTAACTTGAAAATACATTTCCAGATATAACATTTGTATATTCCATCCTGGTTACAAGATATTTGGCAGAAATATATCACACACCTTCCCTGTCATCTCTGCCAAACTACAGAACAAGTTGATAAAGGGACACAATTTTATAAGCAATTGATGTTGTCCCCTTGAAGACAATTATTCAGATAAATAGCAGCACATGCAGTGCCAGTCAGAGACAGGCACTTGACATGGCAGGGGGAGAGAGGCTGTAGTAGGGAGGATGTGGAGCAACCCAAAAGACTGACATACACATTCACTGGCCAATTACTGCATGCTTCTAGCTTTACAGGACCAATCAGTAGGGGTGGAAGTTCGGTACATCCGGTATCCGATACTGCCAGTATTTTGCTGTACCAGCAGTATTGGATTACTCCGGTATTTGGGGGTACCAGTACCGGTTCCTCGTGCTGGATTTTTCTACATTGCGGCCATTGAAAGGAATGACTGCAATGTAAAAAAAGAAACAAAAAAACCCCAACCACTTTCCCTTCCCAGCCCAGGCTGCGCAGATGGAAGGGGGGGACACCCCCCACCCACCCTGCCCAACCTGGATTTAAAAAAAAAAATATTCTCCGAAGTCCCTGCTAGTGCGGGCTCCGGGCCACCACCGGCGACCCAGAGCCCGCACCAGCAGGTAGGTACTGTGGTACTAGGGTGATCCCTGGGGTAGGGGGTGGTTTAACACCCACCCCACCCCAGGGATCACCCTACCTCCCCACCCAGGGATCGCCTACCTTTGGCACTCCGGGCGGTGGTGGAGGTGGGGGCAGAAGCAGCGGCAGCAGCACGGCGGTCTGGCGACTTCAGCGCTGGCTGGTGGCTTCAGCTCTTACTAGGCCTTCCGGGGAACTTCCGGGTTTCCCCAGAAGGCCTAGAAAGTGCTGAAGCCACCAGCCAGTGCTGAAGCCCCCGGACCGCTGTGCTGCCTCTGCCGCCTCTGCCGCCACTGCCACCCAGAGCGCCAAAGGTAGGCAATCCCTGGGTGGGGAGGTAGGGTGATCCCTGGGGTGGGGTGTGTGTTAAACCACCCCCCACCCCAGGTATCACCCTAGTACCTGCTGGTGTGGGCTCTGGGTCACCAGCGGTGGCCCGGAGCCCGCATTAGTAGGGACTTAGGGTAAAAAAAATAATGTTTAAATCCAGGCCGGGCAGGGTGAGTGGGGAGTGCCCCCCCTTCCACCCGCAGAGCCTGGGAGGGGGAGGGGGAGAGGTGTTGGTTTTTCCCCCCATTGATTTCAATGGGGACAGTTCCACATTGAAATCAATGGAATAAATCCGGTACCGGTAAACCAGTTTTAATCCAGTAAACCGGTTTTTTGTAAACCAGTAACCGGTAAAACCAGTAACCGTTTTTTTGCCAGATGTCCCACCCCTACCAATCAGTAGTGGCTTTGAGGCGGGCATAGGGGGAGGCTCTCAGGTGGGCATAGAAGGGACTAGGGGTGGGACACTGGGGAGAATACCAGATTCCAGATTTACCGGTATCAGATCTCCTTGGTATCGGATTTACCGGTATCGGTATTCTGTTTTTTTAATATTGGCTGGTTTACCTTATTTTTTTTTACATTGCAGTCATTTATTTCAATTATACCGGGGATTATACCAGGGATTATCGGATTAATTCAATACCGATATTTCCACCCCTGGAAGGGACATAACTGGAACTTTGGGGATAGCATCCCAGCAATCAGGAGATATAGTTTACACATCCAGGCTGGCCAATAATCATCACAATCACATCCTGCAGCACTGTGACAGAGGACATAATAGAATCTCTATTGCCTCTTTCCTAAACAGATGCTTCTGATTTCCCAGTAACAAGTTGGGGAGAGTTCTTGGGATAGTCACAGAACAGAACAAGAATATTTGGTTGACATTTCTGCTGGTCAATTAGCATCACCTTCTATTGGAGGTATAATCACTGCACGTTTCAGCCAAATATAATGTACGGTTCAGCTGAAATGTACATTATACGTTTCAGCCGACAATGTGTTTTCTATTGAAACCAATGGAAAATGAAAGCAAAAACAAAAATGACAATTTGATATTTATGAAAACGAAAATGACAGATTTACATAACAAAAATGAAAAACGAAAATGACATGGGTCCCTGGTGCACACCTCTAGAAAAGGGGCATGGTCAGTTCAGAAAGGCTCCCAGTCTCCTTGAACGTAATTCTGTTGGTGCCCTTGGCCAGGACTGCACCCTGGCATGAAAAGAAGTGTCAATGCTGAGCCCTGAAAAGCCCTGGACTCCATCTTATTTTCCTACTCTTCCTCACGTTTGCCTGTAGCCTCTCCTTTGTTCATCGTGTCCCTAATTATTCTCCTTTCTCTCAGATAATAGCTACTGACTAGGTCTCACCTGTTTTAAACTAATGCACCTTCATTGACTAGAAAGGATCTAATGCCAGTTCCCATTGTTGCTACATCATTGTATTTTAGACACCGTTGCTAGGTCTAAAATCCAATGACCTCATGGTGACATCTGAAAAGGAAACACTGCTGCTTTGTGCCAAGCATTCAGTGCGAGTGTCTGTGAAACATTTTTGCATGCAGAGGAACTGGGAAACCAGCATGAGGAACAGAAGGTCAGGAGTGTGAGGTAAGTGTGGAGACAAGAACAAATGAATACAAGCTAGTCATTAATAAATTTAGGCTGGAAATTAGAATGTTTTTAACCATCAGAGTGGTTTGCTACTGGAGTAAGTTCCCAAGGACCATTGTGAGAGCAAAGAATCTGATTCGTTTTAAAACAGATATTGATAAATTTATGAGACAACTTGCAAGTTTTGTATTTGTTTCAATATGAAGAATCTTTTTTACCCGCTAACATTTCCCCCCATTCTCCTTGCTTTCTGAAGCATTAAAGATGGCCACAACAACTGGAGGCAGGGATGGCCTTAGAATTTGTGGGTCCTCAGGTGGAGATAAAATCCAGGGTTCCTGGTGGCTCTGCCCCTCCCCCTGTGGCTCTGCCCTCTCAGGGGGCACCCTCCATGGGGCCCTATGAGTGGTTGTGTTTGGGGCCCCACTGGGAGGGAATGGGGGCCCTCATACCATATCCTGGAGAAAACAGGGCTGCTGCAGGGCCCACAGAAGTAAAAAAAAAAATAGCAGGCCCCGGGCAGTCACTCTTGGTGGCTCTGTGGTAAGGCTAGCCCTGATTGGAGGTGGACGGATGGGGTGTTCTGATGCTTGAATACTAGAATGAAATGCTGGGGGTCTGGCAGGTGGGTTCTGCACACATTCTATGCATCTAACAGCCCTGATTGCTAGTTGCAGGGGGGTAGCTACCATGGAGAGAAGGGGCTCAGTTGAGCTCGGGAGCTGGACTTTAGGAGAACCATTGGAAAGCAACCTGAGCACCCTAGGGCTCTGTTTTCAGAGGAGCCGGGGAGGAGGCAACAGGGCCAACACTCTACCCACACAAACCTGAGTGCTTGATAGAATTTGCTAAACGGTCTTTGTTGGTCATCACTGTATATATTTTGCCCAGTAATTCAGCTGGATATGATGGAAGAGTGTAAGCTCTTTTGCTTAATATCTACAAGACGTACCTGGATGCTGCCTTTCTGTTGTCAGGCGACTTTAATGCCAGGACGGGCTCCTCGGGGGGTGGGTGGGAGGGTGGGAGCAGGGTGTGGGGAGGGATCTTCACTTACCTGACTGCTGCTCTGGCGGTCTCTGGCGGCCTGAGCGGCAGGCAGAGGTGTCTGTGTGGGGGGGACTTTTCCTGTTTTAAATTGCCCGTGTGTCCTGCTCCTCCAGAGCCAGGATGCGCGGACAATTTAAAGGCTTAAAAAAAAAAAGTTTCCAATCCCTGCCTTGCCGCTTTCCCCAGCCCCCGCCGCTCTGAGCGGCAGATTGGAGGGGAGGGGAGCATCAAGGCAGGGAAGCAAGTGACTGAGACTAGTGGTGTGCTGTTGAGAGCACGCTGCCAGCCTTCTCCTGTCCTGGACCCTTCCACATGCGGCTGAGGCAGGGAGCAGTGCACATGCGTACTGGTCCCTGCCTCAGCCGCCCGGCCCAAAGCTTCTTGCCTGGGCGCTTGCATCAAGCGCCCAGGTGAGAAGTTCCATTGCATCCATTAGGCGCAATGGAAGAAGGCTAGCCCCTCCCTCCACAGCACGTCCTATGTGTGCTGTGGACTGAGGGGCTCAGCTGCCCAAATTGCATTTTCAATAGAAAATGTGGTTTGGGTGGCTGAGCAGCTCAGCCTTTTTGTCCCTTCCAGGACCGACTCTCAGAGCAGTTCTGAGAGTGGGTCCCGGAAGGGAGATAGATAGAGTCTGACAGCAGCAGCAGCCTCTGAAGCAGGTCAGAGGCTGCAGCTGCTGCTGTCAAAAGTGGTGGCGCATTTTTTTTTCTTCTTTTCTTTATCACAGCATGGCGGGGGTCCCCCACGGTGCTAGGGGGGCAGTGCCCCAAACACCCTGGGGAGGGGGGAGGAGCTGCCACTGAAGACAAGTAAGGATTTGTTTAGACTTAGGGAGGAGATCTTTATTACCTAGTATCTACACTAAGGATGAGCTCCTTTCTAGTCCCCATAAAGAGAATCTGGATGTTGCCCCTTGTAAAGAATGTTTGGTGAAGGAACTAAGTGCTCATTTACTTGATGCTACAGGTTCAATAAATATGGACCCTGTACACAGGGCTTTTATTCATCTTCCAGTTATTGACCAAGATATTATTTTTCAAAAATTGGAGTGGCTTTGTAAGAACATCAACGTAGAGCCTATGGAGTATAAGGCACCGGTCAATACTGCCCATATGCCTGAACACAATCTCATGGTTCTGATGGCAGCCCGCTACCTCAATCCTATAGAGGAAGGAAGCAAGCCCAGATGGAACAATGACCAAATGAATTTATTAGTGGAAGGGCTTCAGGACAGCAATTCAGTGCTATTGGAGTCCACCACATATAATTGTCAATCTGCTTCGGTTTTTTCCTTCAGACCCAATCCAGCTGTAAGTACAAGCCCGCATGAGGTGGCCTGACTTAGTATGAGTATGAATAACCAGCTATGCTTGAGGGTAGATGAAACCATGTTTTTTGGTAGCCAGGCTTACCCCCAGCGGGTCAATGTTCAACCCATTTCTGTTCCTTTTAGAACTGCCTCAGGGAATATCACAGGTATTAAGAGCAAATTGGGGAATCGGGACTGGTTAGATTATATAGCTAAGTATGATTGTGTATGCCTTCAAGAAACCTGGTTGGGAGAGGGGAAACAGGTATATGTAGATATTGGCAATTATAGGAAGGAGTACCATGGGGGACAAAAGCTAGGACTCAGTGGACGGGTTTCGGGAGGGTTGATGATGATGGTAGTGGAGGCATGTGTCAAATCTTTTATAGTTCTCCCCTCTGACTATCCGGAATTTCAGATTGTGCTTATTGGTATGCAAGATCAGACCCAATATATTATTTATAATGTGTATATTCCTCCCCCCGCCCCCACCTCACCTTATTATTGAACCACTATATGGGAGACATTGAGGTCTTCGATTGTTAGGTTGAGAGGCCGATTTCGGAGAGCTTTTATCATGATAACTGGCAATTTCAATCCCAGCATAGTGTCTAATAATGGCAGCCCAGAGATAGGTTTTGAGGATAGGGATAGCGATGTTTCCTTGCCTTTGGATCATCAATCCAGGGACAAGATTGTAAATGAAGCAGGATGCTTATTTTTGGCATTTCTTCAAATTTGGACCTATCAATTATCAACAGTAGAGTAGTAGGGGATTTGGTAGGGGATTATACATTTGTTGGTCCTCTTGGATAGAGTGTTGTTGATTATTTACTTATTGATATGGCCAGTTGGGAAAAGATCCTTAGCCTTACCTTAGATGCCTGCCCCGAAAGCGATCATAAATTACTGGAATTGCAATTTAGAGAGCTGCCCCATTCAAACCAAAATAAGGTTAAATCTAAACAAGCTTCTCCAGGTTGGAGGATCAAGAAGTGGGAGTTTGTACAGCTAATTGGCAAGGTCTTGGACCTTTGCAACACAGCCAGGGCGATTGAATTTTGAAAGGTATGCCTGAGCAACCATAGCCCTGGCACTATAATTGCCAATTTTTCGGAGATCATGAAATATTTTGTAGAAATCCTATTTTTAAGGGTGTATTATCCACAGCCCAGACATTATATCCCTTGGTTTGACGAGGAGTGCCAGACCACTAAAAGGCTACTTATGTCGGAGAGGAAGAAGGGGAAATACAACCTCAAACATATTAAAGAGCCCGCTTATATATATTTGAGGAAGGAATATAAATCCCTCTTAAGAACTAAAAAGACAGCATATTATAATAAAATATGGGCCATTTTGATGGTAGCCAGTAGGACAGGTGATCTTAGTCTCTACTGGAAAACACTCAATCAGATTATTAAGCTAAACCAACAGTCTAGGACAGCATCTGTTGCCGATGCCTCGTGGGAGGATTTTTTCAGAACCCTGTACAAAGAAAAATGGCTAGGTAATTCGGACCTAAATAAGAATGCAGATAGCCAGATTAGCCATATGGACCTAGAAGTCTGCTTTCAGGAGACTGAGTTGAAGGAGGCGATAAGGGTCCTAAAGTCTAATAAAGCACCAGGCCCAAACCTGGTGAGAGCGGAATTGCTACAGGACGCCCCAAATTGGTGGGCAGAAATTCTGACCAAACTCTTCAACAATATCACGAATGAAGGTAAAGTTCCAGATATCTGGAGAGTCAGTTGGATTGTTCCGATTTATAAGAAGGGGGTCCGTATGGACCCAGCAAGCTATCGGCCCATAAGTCTCCTTTCAGTCCCTAGTAAGTTGTACGCTACCAACATTTTTCCAGCATTTGCAGCACTGGGTGGAAATAAATGATAAAATTCCTAAAGAACAATTTGGCTTTCAGGCAAATTGGTCCACCAACGATTGCTGCTTTATAGTAGCACATTTGATGGCTAAATATGTCAAGATTAGGAGGGGTAAGCTTTTTTTAGCATTCATAGACTTTACTAAAGCCTTTGATTCCATCCCCCGGGAAAGACTTTGGGCCAAGCTCAGAGCTATGGGTCTGGATGCAAAGTTTCTCTCGTTGATATCTATGCTGTATAGTAACAACATGGCAAGGGGTAAAAGTGGCATGGGTAATAAGTTGAGTACAGCCATTGCTATCAATAGAGGGGTTCGTCAAGGTTGTGTTATTGCCCCCCTCTTATTTAATCTATACGTGGCAGCTTTGGTGGAGTTTATCTGGAAGCCTGAGGTGCACCCTCCTAAAATTCAAGCAGAAGCCATCTATGTCCTCCAGTTTGCAGATGATCTGGTTTTATTTTCCCAGACCAGCAAGAGCTTGAAATATTCATTGAGGGAGTTAATTAAATATTGCCAGATTAATGGTCTCACACTCAATGCTGGGAAATCTAATATCCTTCCAGTGGGATGTAAGGTTCCATCTCCAGATTGGAAAATAGGAGGTTACTCTTTTAAATTAGTGCGCTCAGTTACCGACCTGGGCCTCACTTTTACTTCTAGAGGGTCCTGGGCAGCGCATCTACAAAAAAGAGCCATCCAAGCTAATAGCCAGCCTTCTGAAAGCAGCTCAGTTACCGACCTTTACCAGCATTTATTTTTTACAGGGTACCCATTTCAGCAGCATTGCAAACTTTTCTCCATAAAATCCAGCCAATGTTAACCTACAGATTAGAAGTTATTCCTTACCCCGATAATACTGTACTCGAAAGAGTACAGAACCAGAGTCTGCGTAGGTTTCTCAAGGTGGGAACCAGTATCCTTGGGGCAATCTTGAGAGCTGAAACTGGGATGCCTTCCATAGAGCATCAGGGGAGAATGGCATTGTTGCATTTTTGGATAAGGCTGCTTAGCCACCAGCAGAGGACGCTTTCGGTGTAGTGCGTCAGCGAAGAATTAGCATACTCTGGGTTTAGGATGTACCCATGGGTTAAGTATTTGGGGTTGCTATTAAGTAAATTGGGATTCTCCTTCCTATATTTCCAGGGGAAACCCACCCAGTTAATTTAAAAAGTGATAATTTTGAGAGTACGGGAAATGGAGGAGCTACAAGATCTAGCCTCCATAAAGAAATGGAAAGTCTCTCCCGAATATGGGTTAATCAAAACAAATGTTGGTTTGGAACCTTATTTGGATACCCTTGCCAACCAAATATTGAGAAGGAATTATACACTCCTGCGACTGGGTTTGATCAACACTGCGGTTTCAGAAGGGCGGTACAATCAAATCCGATACAATCTTCGGTTGTGTACCTGTTCCCTGCATGAGATCGAAACAGTCGAGCATTTTGTCTTAAGATGTCCGTATTATTCTACGCTGAGGGACATATGGGTTTCCCCCTTATTGGAAAACAGGAGGGGGATGGAGGAGGCAGCCCAACTCACTCTTTTGAAAATATTATAATTGGGGGTAAACATAACGGCAATGACCACATTTATCGGGTTGGCCATAAAGAAGAGGAAAACAATAGGGCTTCAGTTGGAGAGTCTTGGGATCATCCCCAAGTACTGAATCTTTCTTTCTTGATTTTGAGTGGCATTTCATGGCCTTGCCTTACCTCTGGGACATAGGCCACCTGTCCTATGTGACAGTAGTACTATGATTTGGAATTCTATATCAAATCCTCTATTAGCTCGTGCCGCCCGGGTGTTATTGCTCAGATTGTGGTCAACTGATGTTACGGCATTGCTTATGGTAGAGGGGGGAGGCAAGGGGGTTGGATGGAGGCTCTTACCTCATGTATGATTTAGGCCCAATATGAGCGGAAACAGGTGCCTACTGGAAGGATAGGGAGATATAGTAGTAGCTTTGGAGGATTATCTGTCTGGTATGCTTGTCAGATTGGCGATTCTGAATTTTGAATGTTTTACTTCAGGATTTGGTCATGAGGGATCATAAACAATGGGAGTTATGTTATTGCATGTGTCAGGTGGTGGGATTTTTTCCCGCCCTGAAATTATAAAAGTGTTTGTTAGACGAAGGTGGAAACTCCATCCTGATTATGAATTTGTTAGATGTATATGTTTAATGGTTTTATTTGAGTTACAGGAACTTGTGCCCTGGTATGTGTGTCTTTTTTCTGTTTGTTATTGCGATGGGCTATGGCGAAAGCTGGATGCCTTATTAATAAACTTAACTAACTAACTAACTAAACTAACTACATCTCCCCTAGAGGATTACGGTCCAATTAGGAAAAGATGGAATAGAGATTTTGAGTCCACATTGATGTCTGCCCTCCTATCATCGGATGGGATGCAATATGCTGAGGACGTGAGGGGAGCGTACTCCATTGTTGAGTGTCTGGCCTCCTATCAATGGCTTATGGACTGGCTTCTCCCCCTGTTACTGACACTCCCAAAAGGGAGTGTCAGTAACCTCCCAGGGAAGTGGGAAGACAGATATCCCCGTGGTTTGATAGGGACTGTAGGGCAGCAAGAACCAGAGTAAGTTGTCTATATAGACGCTTTAGAGCCTCTAGTAGGCTAGATCTGCTGAGTGAATTGACAAAATGTCACCGAGATTATAATATCTTAATGAGAATCAAAAGAGAAGAACATTACAGGCTAGAATGGGAGGAACTGGATAGGGCTGCCAGGGACACTAATTCCTTTAAATTCTGGAAACTGGTAAGGGGATTAGATGGGACCCTGGTGAGAGAGTTTGCCTGGGGTAAAATGGTGGCCACCGAGGACGCCTGGCTATATCATTTTACCTCTTTATATTCTGCTCCGGCCTTCTTAGTCTCCAACAATGAGGCTTTGGAGACTTTCCCACAGTGGATCCCGGTTCTATCTGGAGAAGTGAGAGAACTTATAGGCACTCTCAAGGGAGGAAAAGCTCCAGGGATAGACTTTCTTCCTGTAGAGCTGCTAAAAGCAGATGTTGACTGGTGGGCTCCTGTGCTAGCCTCTCTACTCACAGCGATCAATGAAACTGGAAATGTACCTGATGACTGGGGAAGAGCTATAGTGGCCCCCATATTTAAAAATGGGTGTCCTTCATTGCCAGGAAACTATAGACCTATCAGCCTGCTTAATGTCATCAGCAAGCTGTATGTGAAATATCTATTGGTGAAGCTTAATAGATGGCTTATGGAACAGGGCTTTATAGCAAGGGAACAGATAGGATTCAGGGGAGGATGTTCCACGAATGACCACTGCTTAATACTTGCCCACCTGCTTCAAACATCTTTGGCTGCGCAGAAACCACTCTATGTGGCATTTATCGATCTCAGAAATGCTTTTGACTTGATTTCAAGGGATCATCTATGGCAAAAAATGTCTGCCTTGGGTATAGACAAACGCATTAGATGTCTGTACCAAAATACCTCCATAAGAGTTCGGTTAAACCGGCAGGGAACCTTGTCAGCTAGAATTAAGACCGAGAGGGGGGTTAAGCAGGGATGTGTTCTGGCCCCATGTCTGTTCAATGTTTATCTGAACGATGTGGTCCAGGCACTCTCTGTTCCTACCTGTCACTCCCCCCAAATAGCAGATACTATTCTCCCATGTCTGCTTTATGCAGACGACACAGTTCCCCTCTCATACTCACAGGTGGGGTTAAGGCATTCGCTTGAGATCTTTTGGAACTATTGCAGTGCAAACTATCTTGAACTGAATCATGAGAAAACAAAGGTGATAGTTTTCTCTTGTAAGAAACTAACCCACAAATTGTGAGTGGGGGGAAGAGAGGTTTTACAGGTAAAGACTTATAAATATCTTGGTCTCCTGTTTCAGGCCAATTGAGGCTGGGTAATGCAGATGCAAGCCACACTGAATAAAGCTAAACTGTTTAGGAAGGCCTTGTTGGCCTTCTTTAGATCTCAGGGTGGTCAGATGGTCTGTCCGGCGATTAGGATGTTTTTCCCAGAAATGTGTTCCCTCATTATTATATGGGGCTCATATTTGGGCTTTGGGGAGAGAGAAAAACCTGGAAAGGGTCCAAGCTGGGTTTATCTGCGCTCTGCTGGCTGCCCCCCCAGGGACCAGTTCTATGGTGCTTTTCACCGAATGTGGTCTCCAAACACTCCAGGAAACGGTTTGGTCCCCTGGGCTATAAAGCTGCCAAAAGATTGGTGCTGAAGAGATTGTCAGACACTGAGCGGCAGGATGTGAGATTAGCAATTGGGGAGCATGGATCCCAGGCTTCCTATTTGCAATGGGAAAATGACACTGCTGCTTTATCACCTTATCTGGATCAGGGTTTTGGACCTCAGAACAGAAGATTGTTCCTGCTTGCAAGGACAAATCACTTTCCATAGGCTATGGTTGAGGGGTGTTATAATTGTACACCGCTAGCACAGAGGGTAGGCCAATGCCATCTCCAATGAGTGGAGTCTTTGGCACATATTATCCTTGAATGTCCTATTTATAAGGTTGCATGTAGGAGGTATATTCTTCTGGTGATAGCGCCTGTGGTCCTTTATATGAGACTGCTGATGGAAGATCGCTATCCCAATATGACTGAGGGGGTGGTTCAATTTTTGAGACAAGTTATCTCCCACAAACGCCAGCTGGAGTAGGGACTGGATGGGGTATAGGTTGGATTACTTACCCTGGTAACTATGTTATTTTCCGTGATTCCTTCTGACGCCATTCTTTTCAATCTTGGGAGTAGGGTTTATTCAACCATTTATTCTGGTGATTATGCTATGTTTTGATCCCTCTCTCGATGTTTATTCATGATTTTTATGTGATAGATTTAATAAGTTATGTGATTAGAGCTCTTTTATTTTTGTTGGTTTGCAGGCCAAGACTGGGTGGAATATTGTATGTACATGATTATAGTACGAAGGAAGTATTTCCTGATTTGTTTATTAGTTGATCATGTGTATTACTTGTTGATTATTTTATTTTATATTTATATTGTACTCTGCAATTACTTCGGTCATGCAGTAATAAAGTTTACTTACCCCCACAAACCCTGAACATTTTCTTTCAGAGTGGGCAGGGATGGAGTACTGGCATCACTGACTCTTAACATTTCTTTCCCGAAGTGGCAACAACCGCACCAGATGTCCTCACTCACTGGGAGCCACGGTGGCACCACAACCTTTGTGGGGGGAAGCTGAAGCTGGCCAGGAGCCTTAAGATGGCCACCACTTAGGAAGACCCTTTGGGGGGGGGCATAATTGGGTCCTGAGCCTGGACCCATAACAGCCTGGCTACAACCCTGGTCACTTGTCCTCTTCCTCTTGCAGCACAAGTGTGGCTCACTTTTTGGAGAGATCTGGATTTTTCTTTCATAAGATTGATGCCTGAAATAACAGGTGACTGTGTGCTCTGATTAGTAGAGGTGGGACCCCGGGCCCATTACCGGCTACTGGATTTACCGGTTACCGGTTCTCTAAAAACCGGATTCCCGGATTAAATCTGGTATACCGGTACCGGTTTTATTTCATTGATTTCAATGGGGCGCTGTGTCCCCATTGAAATCAATGAAATAAATTAATTCCTTCCCCCTCCCCCTCCCAGGCTGCACGGGTGGAAGGGGGGACACCCCCCACCCACCCTGCCCAGCCTGGATTTTTGTTTAAAAAAAGACTCAGAGGCGAGCCC